>LBNU01026345.1:3457-18479 GCA_014162995.1 Artemisia annua | reverse complement strand
AAAGTGGAACATGCACGAACATTTTTACTTTCATTAACTGTATTTAAGTTACTAACGATCAACTATATCTAATTGTTTTTTGTAGCACGTTAAGAAGCATTAAAGAAAGAGATCGAGAAGTTACAAAAATTGTATCAAGAACAAAACATGCAAAATGCCAATGAACAACAACGACAAAAAAGACAACAACAACAACAACAAGAACAACGTCACGGCCACCGGTGGGATGAATACTTAGCATTCATATTAATAGTACGTTACAAATTAAACATGCAATATTTTACTTCATGTAATACCGATGAACGGGCTAATACTATTGATTCGTTAGCAAGTAAGTTTATTGAAAATAATGTGACGAGCATTCAATTTTTAGTCAATAATTATTACTACACTTTGTTGGTGCATTTTAATATTTTTGCTCTTAATGTAGTTTTTTGTCTTGCGGTGTATTAATGTCACTTTCTTAATTAAACGTCGTGGAATATTGTGTGATTTGATATTTGATATAATTGTGAAAATTATGTCGATGTTACATATTAAAAATGGTAGTATATAATAATAATATAATAAAAATATCTTCACACTATCATCTTAACAATGAGAATCTTTTAAATCAAAGAAGTTTATAAAGGAGAAGAAAATTTTATTTCAAATGTTATCCTACACCTATCACGAGGTAAGTATTATTCATTTGAGTTTGAGATCATGTGATTCATGTCGTTATACTGTAAATACTTAGAGTGAGTTACTAATGAATGCTCCAAATTCGATATTATAGTTTATGAAAAAATGTTGTAATAATGCGTTAATTAAAAATAATAATTTATGTAACTTACTCATATTAAAATATTACATATGAAAAGCCTCATTTAAATATAACATTTTGCAAAAAACCTCTTCACATTAAAGAAAGAGATGGAGAAGTCACAAAAATTGTATCAAGAACAAAACATGCAAAATGCCAATGAACAACAACGACAAAGAGAACAACAACAAGAACAACGCCACGGCCGCCGGTGTCAATATAGATGAATACTTAGCATTCATATTAATAGTACGTTACAAATTAAACATGCAATATTTTACTATACGAATTATAATTTATTATACGAATTATAATTTATACTCTTGAATATACTAATTACTTTAATGTTTTATGTTTTTATAGTTTTGTTAAAAAGGAAATTTGTTTTATAGTTCTCTTTTAATAATGTAATTTATTGAACAACGAAGTCCGTCTTTCACAAAAAATGAGAGTTTCAAACATGAACCAAAAATTAGTCCCGAACATTACGAAAAAAACAATTAGATCCAATCTGTGTGCATCGCATGGGTTCTGAGGTAGTCCAAACCTATGTGCATCGCACGGGGATGAATATAAAAGGTCTCCAACATTAATGTCATCGCTTCATATTTAAAATAATTTATGTAACTTATACATATTAAAAAATTACATGTGAAGAGACTCTTTTCAATATAACTTCTTGAAAAAAGTCTCTTCACATATACTCTTTTAATGTCATTAAACTATTTTAAATGTGTGTCATGCCTAGAAATGTGTTACCATCACAACTTAGATATATAATGACGAAAATAATTGCCGAAGATTACGCTATAAAAACTTATATACAGCCCATGTGCAACTCAATAAAGTATTTTAAATACGTATAAAGCTTAGCAAATGTGTGACACCATGAAAACTTAAATATAAAATGACAAAAATAAATGCCGAATATTACGCTATAAAAACTTCTATACAGCCCATGTGCATCGCACGTATTTTAAATCTATGAAAACTTCTATACAACCCATGTGCATTGCACGGGAATTGTTGACTATCATAAGAAATAGTTATAACTTAGCCCGATGTATTAATATTAGTTAGTTCAAATAAAAAACGATAGAGTCAATACCAAAATAAATAGACAAAAAATATTACGTAAAAAAATACATCTTAAAAGATTACATGTAAATACACTATTTTAAATACGTATCATGCTTACAAAATGTATGCTACCATGAAAACTTATATATATAATGACAAAAATACGTCCTGAGTATAAAATGACGAAAATAAATGATGGATATTAGACTTTGAAAACTTCTATACAGCCCATGTGTATCGCACGGGCTTTCATGACTATTCATGTTTGCAAGTGTATTCAAATAATGAAATGACATGATCCCGCAATGAATACATGACGAAAATTAGTGAACATTATGTTATGAACACTTAGATACAGCCCGTGTGCAACGCACGGGTCTAGTTGCCTAGTTAGTAAAACACTCATGTATTTCGTTCGTATTTATTAACTAACTTTTATTCATATCTTCAAAAGTGATTATGATTACCCCTTGATTAATTATATATTTTCTTTTACATTTCATGTTTTTATTTGTTTTTGTATTATTATTTTGTTTTTATTACAAAAACACCTTCAATTTTTATTATAAAAGGTACCGAACAAGTACTTTAGATTAAACTAGAACTGAGAAAAAGAAAATACAAAAGTGTACGAATATGATAAATCTGTTTTATACGGAGTAATGTATTATTGAGTAATGTTATAAAGCTTGACAAGACAACAATACTAAAAGGAAAAAAAAATAGTAAATAACCAACGATAAAAACAACTGCCTTTTTTTCAATACGCGATGAAAGGATAATTAGTTAGTAGGGTTAGTAATAAGTAATAACGACACACTGTATTTGATATATTATAGGTAATTTGATGTGTTTCAGTATAACACATTGTTTATAGTTACATGCTTTGTTTAAGCATTTTGAGATCTATATCTACCCTTGATGTATGTATCTTATTATGATTTTACTTCACAACAAAATGTGACCAAGTATTATCTCTAACACTGTGATTTGTTACAGTGTTCGCTTGTTTATGCTTATTTCAAAACGCCTAAGCTATTTTGATAAGAAATAGGTAAATATATCAGCAAATTATTCCTACATATTTTTAAGAAAAGTTGATATTTGATTTAATATGCAATTTAATTTAGGTTTTGTTTCATGAATTTTAAACTTGTGGGCTTTCAAATCATGTGAAATATGGAATGCACAGGGATTTGAAATTCATGGTTTTAAAATGCTGTTGTGTGTTTGGTTGAAATTTTTTTGAGGAAGGTAATCATTGGTCGGACTTAAAAAATGCTATTGTTCAGAATTTTTTTCATGGCAAATTTGCAAGAGATAATTAAGTGGTAACCACAGCATCAATGGATATATATACGGTTATCTTTATCTTGAAACGACAATTTCAAATATTATTAAAGTATGTTTTAAAATTTTTGGGTCAGCAAACATGTTCCCTGGAAGTTGATGATTCTTTCTAAAATTAAATTTTAAGACCTTATTAAAGGATGTTTTAAAAATTTATCCATCGTATATAACATTAGAATACCTACAGAAACCGACACCAAACATCATCTAAATGTCTAATTGGTGACCTTTTGTTGGGGTTGAATAGTATGTTAGCGTGTCTCACTTTTGGTAGACTACATATTGTGGTTGACTGACCTATCGCATGTCAATTGGTCAAGTTCATGCACCTAATTAACAGGCTAACACATCTCAATATCGCATATCTATGTGACGCAACATCCATTAATATGACTTGTACTATATAGTACACACGATTGTGTTTCATTTTATGTAAGGATTCGAAAACGACTAAACAATTCACTTTTGTATGCACTGTCGAGTTAAAACAACATGCGACTTAGAACGGTCCCAAGTTGTCGGATGACAGATTGACAGTTATATGTAATCCAAGCTAAAAATATATAAAGTTTAGCTGTACAAGACATTACCGGATACCGAGTCACATATACGTATTCACATGCAATTTCGAAGTTGTACGCGATACATGTGGAGCTCATCCAAATAACTACGACATGCATACTAAAATAGGAGACATAGACTTATGAATGTCAATGGTAGCTAGAGAACTAGAGATAATAGAAAATCTTTGGTGCCGTTTCAAACTTTATATATACAATTTAGAGTTGCATAGGATAAGAGAAAGGGTTCACGAGAAGGAATCAATCTCTAGTTCTCTACCCCTAAATTATTAAAAAAAAAAAGTAATATACTTGTCACTGTTTCATCTTATGGGTAGTATTTTTTTTTTTTTTTTTTTTTTTTTTTTTNGATAATTTGAAAGAAAATTACCCTCAAAATGAAAAAAAATAGTTCGCTACCCAAAAGCTAAAACAGTGGCAAGTATAATATTTTTTTTTTAATAATTTGCCCATAAAAATTCTAGGCAAGTATAAAGTTTACCTATACAGCAACCGGTGCTTATTTGTCCTCGTTATATATGATTTAACACAAGTACAATACAATGATGTGCAAAATATAAAGTGTTGTACATATTTGGAGCAATTAGAATGTGGGGGATAGTCGATTAAATATGTGAAACATCAAGTGGACATGTCTATTGAACCCGAAGGAGTTATGAAGCCATGCAACGAGCAACTGTAGGATTGTAGAAAGGTCTCAATGGTCGAACACGTACGTTCATGTTGAAACGACCTTCATGCCAATGTAAAATATGCATGCCTCCGTAATTCTATGTTCGATAGTTTTTAACTCCGCCATACGGATTTATCAATTTAGATTCATAAATTTGAGACTTATTATTTCAATCAATTATATTATTGAATTTCAATATAATTATGCAGTCAATTAATCAAATGATCTTGGGTTACACTAAAAGGTTCGATATTCTTACTTGCATAGTTGCATGTTTTTATTTCAGCGAAACTTTTTAGTTTAATAATCAAAGAGGCTAGAGAAAAACACAACAAGATTAATCAAGTCAAACAAGCTGATATAGGATAGGATAGTACAACGACTCATGCCCGATTCTTAAACACGTTTTTCTTTTTCTTTTTTTAACACAAACATTAAAATGTTCTTTTAACTATTTTTTAATTACAATTTTCTGTTGCAATACTAGCAAGAAACTCGCAAACAAGAGATACAAAGGTTACAAATTAAGTGAAACTAGCCGATATGATCTAGGGCTTGTGATCCATTTAAGCCAATATAAGCATATGTTTTTACTTCTATATGTTATCTGAAAGTGTGAAAGTGTTTCTTTAACTAGCAGATTAAGAAAACGACCCGTTTAACTTTTAACATATTCAAGCTTACTTTTAAGAAAACTTGATTTTCTTTTGGTCCCAACTTCTTTTCAACTAAAAACATATTTTAAAAATGGCACACGGTTTTTTATTTGACACATTACATCAAAACAAATTACTTTTCAAAATATCTTGACCTTTAAAATAGGGTACAACGGTAACTTAACATTGTTCTCAATGCTTACTTACAAGCAAATAACACGAGTAACATTCACTTCGTCTTGTAACCGTCATAAGTTCCTTACATTTACTTTGGCATACTTGGAGAACTTACAAAAAAAAGAAAAAAATAGAAAAAAAAATAAAATAAAAAATTAAAAAAAAAATAAAAAAAAAAAAAAAAAAAAAAAAAAAAAAAAAAAAAAAAAAAAAAAAAAAAAAAAAAAAAAAAAAAAAAAAAAAAAAAAAATCGCCATAGATTGCTATTAACACATATGAGTATAAGAAATCCTTCGCCGATATATATCCTTCGAAAATGTGATCGTTGTAAAATATATATGAGATGAGCACGCACATTGATTACTCATCTGAGTAGTTTATGTTACCAAGATATATCCGTAATTCATCTGAATCATAAACTCTCATTATTCGACTTTGTAATAAGATGAGCATTATTTCGATAACCCCATGATGTAAAAATAATTAAATGATAATGATATGGACGGTGGCCACAAATTTTTTCCAAGAGCGATAATTAACATCCAAAAATAAAGCCAAAATAATTGAAACATGAAATGATCATGCAAATAAAATTGATTGCCCCACCACATGCTTGTTGTTTCATAGAATTGATTTTGAAGTGAAGGGTTTCCACCCATTCTAGTCCGTAGTGCCCTCAAATTAGAACCAACAATGACTTTTTTAGGGTTTTATTATTTTTATAGCAAGTTTTCATGTGAATGACGTTTTTAAAGCAACATCAATCCAAAAAGAAGCCATATATATAACGACATATTGAAGTTACGTCACTGATTATGTTTCTTCGCTGCTTGAGCGTTTCTCAAATAAGTGATCTTTGCTCTATTTTTCACAAGTGGTATACTATTCATTTTGGCACGACGAATCTTTTTTGAAAATTGATATGCTGTTCACATGATCGATATATATGAGATTGTAAGTTTCGTAATTATATCAAGTGTAGCATAGAAATATAAATGCATGTATTTTGCATGGATAATTATATGGGACTTAATATGGGTATTATGCATAACACTTAATCAAGCAAGGTCTTTCAAATATTAGAAAATTGATTTAATCGTGAATCTGTGTAATGGTAAGAAACAAGTAATGTACAATGAATTTATGATGTGATCTTTGTTGATTCTCGCATGAGAAAACATAATAAGAGATGAATTTACTTCTGGGATTTTTCGTTCAGTAAGTGTTTTATTACGAGAAATAACATTAACAAACATGACGTACGTATATAAAGTTTATTCTACACCACGAAGCTCTATTGTCTTTGTAAGAGGTAACATTGCACTTTTGGATTGTATTTGACAGTCTTAGTCTAAGTAACTACCATTCAGTAGCACTATTCTATGACTTGGTATCTAATAACCATTATTGCTGAGTTGTATTAAGCTATTAACATCACTTCAAAATAAAGAGATTAAAATTAATCTTCTTTGAAAATCTTATACCATTTCATATTATATGCCGAATGAAAAAGATGTAGCGAAATGTCCTTGGACTTCATCTTTATGGGAGACATTTACTAATTCTGATAGTAGGATTTACCTACTTTATAATCTTTAATTTAGTCTACTGCAAACAATTCCTTAACAAAAAGGCTAAACTCTTTACTTTACAATAAGCAAATACATTTTCTGTCATTAGAGGTCGATACGATCGACTGAGGCTTTTGATGATTTTTATTACCAAATGCCTGATATTCGATACTTGATTGCATACAAAGCAGGTATTTTTGAAACCGTGTTAAAGATTGACTATTGGTGACCGAAAGAAGATAACAATCACCAGAAATGAATAGTCTATTGTCCATGAACCATCTTGATACAATGTACTGAGATGACATGCATTATGTTGAATATTAATTCGGACATGGTGGGGCTGGGCGCGCAATGTGCTTGCTAAAAGTTCTACACCATCAAGAATTAAAAGTGAAAACGTAGGTTCAGTGTTTAAGAAATATTTTGCTGGATTCTCGATTAATGGTTATATGGAAAGATCAAAGATGGACGAATACATAATTTGTGTTAAAGACTAAAAAATCTCCACTCACCCACATCTGCAAATTCAAGTGTATGTACCTGAAAGAAAGAAAAAGCTACAAAATAAATGTTTTTTCTGATTCTTTTCCTAAGTTACATGAAAGAAATTGTGATTTGATAAAGACATTGAGAAAAAAATGATACTCTAGGAGTCTAGGGCATGTAATATACGAACCTCGTGACTCCAACAAATCTAGTCTATTGTGACTTTGTTTGAAGCATTCCCCTTTGGCAGTTGTTACCAAAATAATATAAAACAACCAGGGGTGTTTTGATGTTGTCTTACCTATTGTTTAGTTAATGCTTTATTTATTAAGTTTTTCGTTCGCTTGTGTTCATGTGTGCAGACCAATCGGGGACTTGGAAGTTTGGATTTTCCAAAATGTTCAGGAGTTAAGGATTATTTATTTCTACAAGTCGTTCAGACCCGTGCGAAGCACCCATGTTGTATATAGTTGTTCATTGTGTAATGTTTGTGTAATTTGTTGAAGTACATGTAATTGAAACATCGCTTGTAATGTGTAGTTAAATAGTTTATAAGTAAGTCGAGTTAAATGAAGATTAAATGCATTGACCCATGCGATGCACAAATTTTGTTTTTCGTTGACTTCCTTTTAAATATTTGAGATAATTGAGTTCGGGTAAAATTATCTGTAAAACATATGCTCGTTGAGAGATGTAAATGTTATATTGACCTCTTATATGACGCCTTGTTACTTTTTAATATGCGTAACTTATGGATGTCTTCTTAGCAAATTCTGAATTGCAATGTGATTTAGTAGACCAAAGCAAGTTCTAAATGTCAACAAAGTAAATGACAGCATCGATACTCTCACAAAAAGCTTGATGAATGTTTAAAGTGTCAACATTTTATCATTAAACATGACTCAAACTTTTATAACTCTTCTTAAATAAAGATATGATGAAAGCAATATTATTTCACACTCATATCAAATTATCAACCACCACTACTCCATATATTGGTGCCTTGAATTACGTTTCATGTTTAGGGAATTAACTTGATCAGCTTATGTTAGATAGATATAAATCCGAAAAGAAGAAATTAGCTAATAATCATATGAGGGGTAAGTAGGTATTACCTATTATTGTTGGTAGATTGAAATCAAATGCCATTGAGGGGATGTTGGCACCTTTCTATGATTAGTCAAGTAGAAGTTCAAACCATCAAAGGAAAATGCGTACTCTTATGTCATCGTTTCTGTATTGTACAATCATTTTAAACATACGAAGATTAAACATTGTTTGCTATGTAATGGAATGCCTTTTTATAGTTTCAAAAAAATATGTTTTCTTGTGTATATATCTCACCTTAAAAGGTTTATTAAGAGTTCTCAATACAGAAACTGATGCAATTATGTAAAGAAAATGAAAGGATTTATCTAGGTTTTAGCTATCACTATTTTAATCACTCATTACTAACTCACGCATAATGACATTAAGTTACACACGCCTACACATTTTTGATAGATGAGTTAAAGCTTTAAAACTCTACATTTATTATAGGGACCGAATCTTTTAATAGTATAGAGTATAGACGGTGTTGCAAAACAAGGCCTACAAGGCCGATTAATCGTCGATTAGGTGCTACAAAGTCACCAACCTTTCCGATTTTTGTAAATCGGTCAAACAACTCGGTCAACCGTGGTCAACGACGGTTAATGACGGTCAACGGTGATCAAGCTTGACCGAAACCTTCAAACCTTGCTGGAAATACCCAAAACTCAACATAAAAATGTTTAATAAGTTATACTTGTGGTTTATATTTATTTCAAGATGTTTTTTTTAAGAAAAATCTTGCTAGTAATACCTAAAATTTGCCAGAAATATCTAAAATTTGCAAAAAATATAGAAAACTTGTCGAAAATGTCAATCCGATTAATCACCGATTAACCCACCTAGACCGATTACAAGCTACAGGGGGTCAACCACCCAACTACCAATTCACGATATTTGCAACCATGAGGATAGATGAGGATCGCAATAAATAGGATGTCTGATTGTCGTGTTTTATTCTAGAAATTATGTTATTGTATTATTTCCATTCTATTAGTATGATTCTAGTGTTTAATTCACATAATCTGCCTAAAACAAAGTCGTTTAATGTATTATTTTCATTCAATTAGTATGATTCTAGTGTTTTAATTCACATAATCTGCCTAAAACAAAGTCGTCCATGTAAAGTTATCTTTAAAATTTATGTTTTAAATTTTCTTAGCTTATGCCACCCAGGAATATATCGTTATCATTCGAGTAGTAAATAAATACCTTTGTTACTTCTCGTTTGATACTCTCTCTCTCAAAAACTTTTCTCTCCCTTCTCTCTACATATCCATCTGATCTAAATCCATTATTTCCGATCCTTTTCCGGCGGTCGGCTACGGCCGGCCGTCGGGACCGTTTCTTTTTGTACTTTTCTTTCTTTAAATAAAAGGTTTGCCCACAGATCTGTCACCTCCTCCGATGCCACTGTTGTCGCTGCTGCCACTGCTGCTTCTGCTCAGATCCGATGGCTCCGGCCTCTTCTGCTCAGATCTGTGATGGTCAGGTATCGTCGGCTTGCTGCTGCGTAGGGGTTTGATTTTAGATCTGTTAGGCTTTTGTGCGGCTCCTTTATGGATGCCTAGTTTATCTTCTTTGTATGTATTTTGTACTTAGTTCTCTGATTCATGCAAATAAAAATTAGTTTATGTTTTTTTGTGTTTCTATGAAATAGGTGTGTTAATTGGAGGGAGTATGCGATTTGTTTTTGTAAGAGGTATAATGTAGTGATGGGTTTTGAAAGAAAAATAGTCAAAAATAATTTTACGGCAATAGTTGTGCAGCAATGGTTGTTTGTCAAGTGAATTCTGTTAAATTTTATTAGAATTATTAGTTACTTTGTGAGTATAAATAGCTAAGAAAAATGGACTTTATGGGATTTACTTATAAAAGGATTATTTTACAATTGGGTAACTGAGTTGATAAGTATCTAGCAGTACCATATTTGGTAGGTGCATGTGGATGGTACTGTTTTACATAGGAAATGTTGCCAAAATAGATACTGTTGTAGTCTAGTTTGTGTAACCGGGTTAGGTAGGATTTTATAACTCTATAAGTAGTGGTGGGTTACTCATTGCTATTTGCATTTCAGTGGTTTCATTTAAAATCTGTTAAAAAGTAAAAAATGGTGTCGACACCTAACTTTGATGAACTAAAAGATTTGTGTTGGTCTGATGAGGCAAAACATTATTTCAAGTTTTTGTTTGTCCAAGAGGAGGTTGAAAATGAGGGTTTTATAAAAAAGGTTATTGAGTGTTGTGATGGTATGCATGAAAAAATTGCAAAGTTTGCGGCAATGCTGGAAGAGGGACAGAGATTTAGTGATTTTGATGTGGCACATTGGGATGGGATGGAGTGTCTAGTTGAAGCGCAAGACAGGAATAGGGTAATCTTGCAAGCGTTTCTTCGTCTGTTGGATGTCTTGCGTGAGGCACGTGACGAAAAGCGTAGGCATGTGATGGTCATGGAAGTCCATGAGTAGGTTTAGTTGTTGCTGGTGTCAGTATGGTCGTGTTGTTGGGTCTGTTGTTAGAGTCTCATGTAGGATGTGTCTTTTATGTTGTATTATGTTGTTGTGTTATGGGTTAAAATGCCAGTGTTAATGTTTCGAGTGTCGATTGTAAGATATTAACTTTATAAATAAAACAGATTAGCTTGTGGTTTTCTTTATTGTGTATTCTGTTTTTGGTTATTGTTAGTACATATATAGTAAGTAAATGGNTTGCTGGTGTCAGTATGGTCGTGTTGTTGGGTCTGTTGTTAGAGTCTCATGTAGGATGTGTCTTTTATGTTGTATTATGTTGTTGTGTTATGGGTTAAAATGCCAGTGTTAATGTTTCGAGTGTCGATTGTAAGATATTAACTTTATAAATAAAACAGATTAGCTTGTGGTTTTCTTTATTGTGTATTCTGTTTTTGGTTATTGTTAGTACATATATAGTAAGTAAATGGAAAAGGATTATTGCATTTTGATAACAACATAAAAATAGGATGCTTTCATACATATGATTCATGTCACGTTGCATGATAAAGTTTTTACAAAAGGATTGTAGCATCGTTAGCAGCCATGAGTAGGACTGTCATAGCGCGGTAAATTTATTTTACATAGATATTTACAATACCATCTATCGTAATTGATGGTTCAACGATAAGTAGTTAACAAAAGCTTGACTGGTAGATGTTGTTTTTTCATTTCACCATACATATTTAGTCTTTTTTAGTCTTTTTCACGTCGCCTGATGTTTCCTGGAAGAGTTGCCGTTTAGTTGTTGTAGGTTTGTTGCTGGGTGTGTCCCCTGTTACAGATAAGTCATTAAGAGTTTAGGAAAGAATGGTTTTTACTGGGCTTTAAATTATGTATATATGTTAGATAAAGTTGGTAACCTGCAACTTGTTCTGCCACTTGCTTTCCTTGTCTTGATCTGGTTTGCATATATGTATAAGGTGGCGTTGTTACCATGTCTGCATTAACAAATGAAAATAGATTTACTGTAGAGGTCAGCGGAGGCTCATTATGTTTTTTTTCTTTTCTGTTTTTTGAGTTAAGTAATAATTAAGGAAATTTTCTGTTGAATGTAAAAAAACAATGTCACCTTCTGATTGGTGTGCCTGTGGGCTTGTGTCTTGGGTGGTGGTAATAGCTGGTGGTTGTTCAATGCACTTGGTAGAGTCAATTGTTTTTGCTTGTTTTGCTTGTGATTCTGATCCTGTGACAAAATAAATAAATGTATTTAACTTTTATTGTTTTTTGGTTAACTAATAGTTTAGTAAATGTTGTGATAAACGTAAAAAGAATGTTACCTTCTGATTGATGTTCTTCTAATGTAATTTTCTCTGATAATTGATTATCTTGTGGTTCGGCTGGTGGAGCAACATTTACATATTCAATTGCTTCAACTTGCGCTCCTTGTGATTGTGACCCTGTTAGAAATAAATTGGTAAATATTTATTGGTGCATAGTTTGGAAATGTATTATGTTATTTCAGTTTTAATGTTTACTTGTACCTGATGCTCCACTGTCTAACTGTTTTGGGCCTTCGTCTTTGTCCAATATGTCGTTGAAAATAAAGTCATTCGGCCCTTGTTTCATGTTCGTGTTAAAGTGAAACTGGAAAATGTGTTTTTTGCCAACAATTGCTTTAATCTTTTCTGGGAATTGCTTGGGGTCTGGATTTTTGAGGGATGTCACTAACGACTCACAGTCTGTGCCAACAATGTCGTTTACTTTTGGTGTGAAGAATGTCATCATTACTGTGTATGTGCCATCCGTTATATATGCCTTGAAATTGTACCTGCGTATATAAAACAATAATGTGATTAGATGATCTGTAGTGTTATGTTTTTATTTGTCACTTACTCGTTACCTGTTTGCTGGAGATTCAACAGGTCCATGGACTTTGCAATTGTACACATCACCCTTTAGGTCGAATTTAATTTGGCTGACGTTGCATGATTTATAGTACCATTCGCGCGACATGTTTAGACCTGATATAGTTCCTTCAAAGGTAAATTTCACGCCATGTGTTTTATATCACTTTGTTTAGCAATGAGTCTGTAAATATATGGTCAAAGAACGTGATTTGTTTTTGTAACTTACTGTATAAGGGTCCATTGGTTGCGGCATGAGATCTGCAAGTGGGAATCTGTTTCGAAATTTTTCTCGTTCCTTGTCCTTGAAAGGTTGTCTAATGACTGGTAATGGTGGAATAAGGTTAAAGGCAGCTCTGTACCTGTTACATTTATAGATTAAAATTAGTATATAGATTAGTGTAGAACAGTATTAAGTGTAGGAAAAAGTAGGTGAGACATCTTACTCGGCTTTGTATTCTTGAAGTTCTGGGATATCTGGATCGATGTAGTAGTATGTAGCTGGTGTTGACGATAACTGTAGATTGTTTCTGAATCATGATACTCTGCAGGAACTGACAGCTATTATTACAGGTTTTTCCAGTGCATCAATGCCTTCCTTGTTAAAGGTCTCAGCAAGATGGTCCCACAATGTTAACTCAAGAGAATTTCGGCTAGTGTCAGAAACAAAAAGGAGCTGTTATTATCGGAATGTTTTGTGCAATGTATAAAAAGGTATGATTCTTGATATGACAATACTTACTTCAAGTTTTGTATTTCGATTTTGCGAAATACAGCTTGGTTTCTTATTGGGTTACCAATATTGTCTTTGTCAGTGGACGATATGTAGCAACCTATATAATCTGAAATAAATGGAATTTAAATTGTTATAAACTATTGCCATGCATAATATATATGTAACTTTTGCCAATGTTACCTGTCAGGACTGGTTGCGGTTTTCTGGTTTTGTCCAATGGGTCTATCACTCTGGAAGGTAGCTGATTGTAGGACAGGAAGTCGAAGTAATGTTTTGGAAAGCCTTCGTCTTCGATATCATCGAACCCAGTGACTATTGTGAATGACAATGAGATTCTGTTTTGCAATGTCTGCTGCCAATTCTCAGTCGGAATACATGTGAACCCATAGACGCGGTATGTTTTTCCAGGTATCATAATTGGTTTGAAACGGTTAATCTCAGATGCTTCCATATTTGCTTGAATTGCGTGTCCCTATTCATGTGAATACATTAATGTGCATCTATTATTGTATATATATATTTTTTATTTTCTGTCTATAATATATATCTAATACCTGTTTGTCTAATAAGATTGCTCCGTAACCTTTCTCTGTCGTGTTTGGTGGATCCCAGTGTACCCATGCTCGGTAGACCTTAACTTCTAGAACTCTGTCTCTATCGTTTAGTCTTAGATCTGCAATGTTATCTGTTGTCATCCTGCAAAATGAATAAAAGTTTAGTTAAAATATATGGTAAGGCAAATGAAAAAATGTAACGTTTACAACAACAACTAAAGCAATTTCATTTTTGCATATCATAAAGTATTATGAACCTCGAATCTAGAAATGTTTTGTAAAAACTCTTTGTATACACCATATTTTTTGTTTTGTTTTTACTATGTTCAGCGGTAGACGCCGATTTTGTTTAGAGACTGCCCTTGGCTTTTATTGATTGTCATAGCGTAACAAACTTTAACCGGAAACTGTTTTCTTTTGAAAATAAAAGGGTAGTTTGGATCTTTGTGTGTCAATGGGATTCTTGGGATGTAGACTTTTTCTCCGACTCTTGTGCCTGTGATAATTTGTGCCTCTATCAACTTCGACATAAGATTTGTTATTATCATTCTTGTACCATTGCAAAGACCACCTCCCAAGTTTATGTTTCTGAGAAGCATTATGGGAGCGCCTATTTTTAAGTGCAAAGTGTTTGGTGGTAGGCCGGGAAATTTTAGGGTGTTTAGATATTCCAGTGGGTATAGCATCTCTGTTGCTGCACCTTCTCTTCCAATCGGTATGGCCTCGTCGGAACTTATATAAGTCGTAGTTTCTCCTTTAAGTAGCGATAACACTTTTTCATTTATAATGTCGGCAGTGTCATTTTTTGGGCAAACGATCGCTTTTTCTTGTAGTAGTTGAGGTGTTGGGTTGTCAAGTGTATTTTTGTCATATATGAAATTGATAAGTTTTTGGATGCCTTCTTCGTG
>LBNU01026341.1:159324-171019 GCA_014162995.1 Artemisia annua | reverse complement strand
CCTATCCATGAGACGCTTATTAAAACCAAAGTTTCACTCCTATATGTTGTAAACAATTTTAAATTGGCGCTAAAATTCCCCTAACCAATATTTCTCTTGGCTTTATTACACATTCATTATTAAACAAAAAAAATCAAGCGAAGTTGTAATTTCTAAGTCATCCTAATTTACCCTCCCTACACTTATACCGAACATTGTCCCCAATGTTCTAAATAAAAGATGTAAAAGTAAAATAAATGAGAATGAAAGAAACTAATACTCCCCTGATTCGCTCGGTATGGATGATGTGCTAATATGGTTGATTCTCCCTCCAAGAGAACGAACATCATAAGCTTCACTCTATAATTACAATCATCCTCTTTGATATGCTGCACGTACATCTTATTTTCTAATATAACCTGTAATCATCAAATCCAAAAACCAAAGCATCAAACCGAACAAAGAAAAACCACAACTAGATGAAATTCCAGACTTAGAAATAAAAACAAAACAAAGCAATAAAAGGATAGGATACTTGTGGAATTAATTACAAATAGGAACTCATAAAACATACCCACAAGTATTGACACACAAACAAGATAGAATATATGCTAATCATGAATTGTGAATTTTTCACGTTCGAATTTCGTTCTTTTTAATAAAATATAAATTTCCCTACACTTATCTTTTTGTGAAATACCTTTATATGCAATTAAGACGAGGTTAAAAACAAACTAAAGCATTTTCACAAATTATTCGGAACATGAAAATTAAACAATTATGATTAAGCATATATGACACAAACAAACAAATAAAATAAAAACATCAAACAATTAAAAACATGGGTTGCCTCCCAAGAAGCGCTTGTTTTTGTTCGAGTCACGAGCCTGACTCTACCCTTATTTAGCGGAAATAGGGGAGGTTTTCCCTACACTTATGATTAAGTGCGGGTGAAAGTAGCGATACACACTCTTAGGGTGTGAATATGCCACGTGAGGTGAAGGGGGTGAGTGAATGGCTTCCTTCATCCTAAAACTACCCGGATAATATTGGTTGATGGGTGGGTCGGTTCCTCTTTTGTCTCCTATAAATATATCTAAGGATGGAAAGTTGAGTAAAGATTGAGGTTCCGGTTCATCAAGATTAGCAAATTCCCTAGAACTGAGAGTAAGGTTATCACTATAAGCATTCAAACCTGTATCCTCTAGTGGTGCTTGGTCCAAGGGTTCTACCTCCATTGGGATTCCTAAAGTCTCTTCTACTGCTTCCGAGTAAGTCACGGGCGGTGTGGGTGCCTCAAATGACGGTAGGACTTGTGGGGTACTTTGTGGGCTTGGATTATCCACCTCATCCTCCTTTGTATCTAGATTACCTAGGTGTTCGTTTTGTACTATGATGTTAGGCGACATCCACTTAGGTATCTCAACATTAGCGTATTCATCCCCAAATAAACTTGTTTCATGACCCTTGAAATTTGTGGTCAATTGACTTGTACTAATGTTCGTTGGGTTGTCTACTCTATAGTAATATTGGGCACAATCTTCTATGGCATCCCATGCTTCTTCAGCATTTAATCCCCTAAGGTCCCCATTGGCAAAATCCTCAATGTACCTTTGGTCATATTGGTTGACACGACAGTAAAAGATTCGGGTTAGGGATGCTAAATTGAAGCTATGATGAGGGACTATTCGGAGTAAATTTTTAAAACGAGTCCATGCATCATATATGGGTTCATCTTGATATTGGTTGAACATCAAGATGTCATTACGAGCGGATGGGTTTCGTGGTCGGTAGTATGGTGGATTCGCGTACTCTATAATGGTGAACGAAACAGTCAATGGAAAGGTTTCTACGACCAAGGACACAAAGAAAAGATAGACTACGGGAAAGCTAATAAAAAGAAAATAAAAATCTAACTAGATAGGAATCTAATGAGTAGACCCAATAAAATAAAATTTCAACCTAAGCAATAACTACTCCCCGGCAGTGGCGCCAAAAACTTGATGCGTGGTTTTGCGACCTTACAACAGGTTTTACCTCTTAAGGGATCTCAAGAGGCTTACAACCCCACCAGGCAGTGTACCTGACCGATGTAGTATAGTGAAATGGTAAGTACGGGGGATTGATCGTTCAACTCAAAGAATAGTGTTCGTTAGGATTGAAATTTATCTACTAGGTCTAGAGATGAGGGATGATTCTTTTTGTATTTTTGTTGTTTTATGGAAAGCAAGTAAAATTTCAGGTATTGGAAGAGTGGGCGGAATTAGTTGCTAGTCAACTAATCTAAGAGATACTACTTGAACTAATGTGTAGGAAACTAAACTACGGTTCTACAAGGGAAGTGAAGCATGTCTACCTATGATGTATTACTCCTTGCTAGCTATCCAATTCTACCTATTGACTGTAAACCTTGTTTTAATTGACGGGTGTATTCCTAATAACTCATGGAGTGGCATACATATCTCTCCAATTCTATGAGCTCTTGTCTCCTCCTATGCCATGCACTACATAACCATAGGGATGGTAAACAGTGACTCATGCATTAAATACTACCTTAATAGCCTAGTATGCCTCAACTACATGTTTCTTAAGACGTTCAAGCACGTTACCATAAAGGATGTTGGCCAGTTTTCTTAAGCCTAACATCGATGGAACATTCAATCAAAACAAGAATCAATAGGAAACAAGAATTATAAACTAAACCAACTAGATCTATTGAAGTTGTCACGCCTTAATTGATGGAGTTAGACACACACATCAACAAGCCCTCATTGATGAAGATAGACAAAAACATCAACAAAAAATCAATAAGATCTAATTGATTATATACAAGTTTCACACAATCATAAGTAGACACAAGGTGATTTAGCAAAACATAATCAATGAAGAACAAGCAACAATAATAGTGGAAGACATAATTAAGATAGAATCAAAACACCATTACAATATGTTTATGGAGTGATTAAGACCTTCCAAGTTGCTGGAAAAACACCTACCCTAACCCTAGAATCGGACTTAGGGTTTGGGGCTTACAAAAAGTGAAGTTATATTACTACCTTAATAGCCTAGTATGTCTCGACTACATGTTTCTTAAGACGTTCAAGCACGTTACCATAAAGGAGGTTGGCCAGTTTTCTTAAGCCTGACATCGATGGAACATTCAATCAAAACAAGAATCAATAGGAAACAAGAATTATAAACTAAACTAACTAGATCTATTGAAGTTGTCACGCCTTAATTGATGGAGTTAGACACACACATCAACAAGCCCTCATTGATGAAGATAGACACAAACATCAACAAGAAATCAATAAGATCTAATTAATTATATACAAGTTTCGCACAATCATAAGTAGACACTAGGTGATTTAGCAAAACATAATCAATGAAGAACAAGCAACAATAATAATGGATGACATAATTAATATAGAATCAACACACCAATATAAGATATTTATGGAGTGATTAAGACCCTCTAAGTTGCTGGAAAAACACCTACCCTAACCCTAGAATCGGACTTAGGGTTTGGGGCTTATAAAAAGAGAAGTTATAATGTTATATTTATAGGCTGATTTTCTGTCGGCAAAGGGTGACGGCGTCAGCTCTAACACCTGACGCCGTCAGCTCATTGTTTTCACCAAATCGAAGATTTTTTTTTCCTCTTCGTGTGGGCTTTTGAATCACCCAAATCCGAGTTCGTATGAAGATTTTATGGCCAAAACAGTAACAGCTACTCCGCGTGCAAGTTGTGATTGTCTTGTTCAACTTGTGATAGTTCCATTTTGGTTTCTTCTCATGCAAGCCTCCTTTCTGACGTCGTCACTCTATATCATCTGACGCCGTCAGGTTGAATCCTGATGCTGTCACCTTCAAAAGTCTTCTGGGACGTCTCTTGTTAACTTAGCACCTGACGGCCTACACCTTGTAACACCTGACGCCGTCAGGTGTAAATTTTCAAAATCTTTCTGGCCCGTCATTTGTAAAATAGTTTCACTCTTTTGTCATCGTTGGCTGACGGCGTCACCTTGTGACTCTGACGCCGTCAGGTGTAAATTCTTCTTCTTTTAAGACTTTGTCGTTTTCTTCACTTTTATGCTTCAAAAACGTCCAAATATGCATGTTTTCTAGAATTCTTCTCAAAAGTACCTAAAATGACAAAAGGAACGATTTAGGGCAATATTTGATCAAATAAATACGATTTAGGGCTTAAATTACCCCTTAAAACCGTAACACTTTTCGTCTTTGATGAGACGAAAAATGTTACGTTTTTAGGGGTCGGTTTGAGTCCTAATTCGTATGTTTTTGGTTTGGATTTCACCCAAAGTCGTTTCTTTTCTCATTTTAGTTACTTTTGAAAGGAAAATCACAAAAGAAGCATTTTCGGGCGTTTTCGGAGTGAAAAAGTGCGGAAAACAACAAAAACTCAAAAGACCTTGAAGATTACAGAAGGTGACGCCGTCACACTCTACAAGGTGATGCCGTCAGGAACAAGTGAACTCCAGAATTGGAAAAATACTCGTGACGGGCCAGAGAGTTCGTAGTGCAATTTGGTGACGCCGTCAACTAAGGCCGTCAGATCTGGAACCAGCAGTTATGACCACGTCAAGGAAGGCCGTCAGAAAACCCTAATCGCCGAGCTGACGACGTCACCTATTGGGCTGACGCCGTCAGCCCGCGTTTTCTATATATATAGAACGATTTTTCTTTATTTTATATAACCTAGTGGAACTTTAGTCGAATTTTGGAGTGGAGAACTTTAGGGTTAAACCCTAGTACGTGTATTAGAAACCTTAGAGGGTATCCCAACCCCTCTAACTTGCATGTTTAATCCAAGATAAGTCTTTATTCATACAATATGTCTATGTGTTGTGTGATTTATGCTTGTGCTTGTCTTTCTTTCAATATGCTAGGCTAATTTACTTTGTGTTTGCTTAGATCTAATGAAACCTAACTATTGATTATCATGTGATGTGTATGTTGTGATTGTATTTGGGTGAATGTTTCATCTACGTTAGACTAGAGAAAACTGGCTAATCTCCTATACGGTAACAAGCTTGAACGTCTTTAGAAACGTGAATCGTATGTGCGTTATCGATTTTAAGGTAGTATTTCATGCATAGGTTGCTATCGGTGAGCTCATGATAGGATGCTTGACGTATCGTCATAGAGTGAGGTAGGAACTTATAGAGTTAGGGAATTGAACGCACTCCCTACGACTTGTTAGGAATACACCCGTCATCCACGCAAACTCAACATACTAATTACATGGTAAAAGATAGTTAGGGAGTAATGAAATCTAAGTAAACACTATTCTCCACCACTGATTTTCTCTAAAACAAAAAAATACAAAAATATAAGTAGCTTAGAAGTAGATAACTTGGGTTAGTTGACTAGCAACTAATTCCGCCCTATCCTCCAAAACCAGAGATTTTACTGCTTTCATAAAATATAAAAATACAAAAAGAATCTTCCTCCACCCTTAGACCTAGATTAGAGTAGCCTTTAGCCTAACGAACACTATTCCCTGCGAGAGAATGATCAATCCCCCGGTACTTGCCACTACACTATACTACATCAGTCAGGTACACTGCCTGGTGGGGATTGCAAGCTTCTCGAGATCCCTCGAGAGGTAAAACGTAGTGCGTGTTGCAATCCACGCGCATCAAGTTTTTGGCGCCGCTGCCGGGGAATAGTTATTGTTTAGGTATTTTTATTCTTAATTAGGTCTACTCACTAGACTCCTTTCTAGTGAGATTTTGTTTTATTTTTCTAGGATCTCTTTAGTCTATCTCTTTCTTTGTGCCTTTGTTCGTAACCGTTACCATCCGACATCATGGAAGGTGGTAACATCCTTGATACCAACAACCTAATTCAACCAAAACCCCTAGAGCCCGCACCTTAGGAGAGTACTCCCGACCTAGCCACCAAGGCTATCGAAACACCATTGATCTCAACCAAGGAGCCAATGTGACACCCTTGAGATCCGACACCATCCGGTTGGTGCAAAGCGGATGTGCATTCCATGGGCTTCGTTCCGAAGACCCAAATCAACACCTTAAGGATTTCCTCAAAATCGTAGATTCCATAGACCTTAGTGTTGACACCCGAGAGACCACCCGACTACGCCTATTCCAATTCTCTCTACGTGACCAAGCTAGTCAATGGCTTGAGCGCTTACCCGCAGGATCCATCACCACTTGGGACGACCTAACCACTCTCTTCCTTGCCCAATTTTTCCCACCGGGGAGAACTAGCAAACTTAGGAGCGACATCTTGATGTTCCAACAACATCAAGGCGAAACTCTCTATGAGGCATGGAGCCGATTCAAAGACCTACTTCACAAAGTCCCTCATCATGGCATAGAACTTTGGCTCCAAGTCCAAATATTCTATGACCACGTCAACCCCTCCACAAAGCGAACCATTGACCAAGCGGCCGGTGGTAAGCTACGTGATAAAAGTGCGGAGGAATCATGGGAACTCATAGACGAGCTTGCTCTCTTTGACAACGAAAGTTGGAACGATCCCCGTGATTTGAACAAAACGGTCAAGGCAATATCCTTGCCTTCGAATAACTCAAGCACTTCCGACCGTAGGATCATGGAACTTGAAGACCAAGTCAAGTATCTAATGAAATCCTACGAAGCTCCTAAACCTTCAAGCCAAGTGAACAAAATCACTTCTTCTTGTGAATTGTGTAGAGGTCCCCACGACACTCGCGATTGCAAGGAACTCCCCGAACAAGCTTTTGCGGACTACGCATCCTCGCGTACCGACGGAGCGGGAGATAAGTGGTACACTTTCAAGCCCGAGCAAAACACATACGGTGATTCGTACAACCCCTCTTGGAGGAATCACCCGAACTTTAGGTGGAAACAACCTCAAGGCAACCCTTCCAACCCACCTAACCGTTTCCAACCAAGCGGTGCACCCTCAAACCGCAACTCCAACAACAATCCTTCCAACGATTTCGAAGGATTAATGTCTAGCTTTATGGCATCTCAAGAAGCTCGATTGTCTAGGTTTGAAGCCGATTTCAAACAACAACAAAGCGAGATGACCAATAAACTCGACAACTTGTTGAAAGCTTTCACCAACCAAGTGTTGACACCCTCGAATAAGGACACTAGGAGCACAACTAGCGGATCTCCCACTAAGGACCCATCATCATCCAAGAATGTCCACTTTGTCAACGTTGTCACTATTAAGCCAATTACTAGGGAAGAGGATGATGAAAATAAGGACGATAGTGACCCTAAGGTTGAGACCGTAGAATCCGAGGTGATTGAGAATAAGGAGGTAGATGACGTAGAGAGTGAAGTCGAATACTTCAATAGGTGGCCCACCAATGAAGAAAAGGAATATCATAAGGACTTGTTTGATAGCCCCGAGACACCACACTTCCTAGGTAATCCAATCATCAAAGCAGGTGACCCATCTAACCTCAACATACCATGCAACATAGGGCATCTTCATGCATGGAAAGCTTACATAGACCTTAAGTCCCCCATCAACATCATGAGTAGAGCCTACTACAACTTGATAAAAAGAGACCCACTAGGATTTAGGATGTTGCCAAATACCCGATATATAAGCAATTTTGTGGGTAGGGTCAAGGGACTTCATGTATTCGTAGGCAACTTCACCTATGTCACCGATTTTGTGATAGTTGAGGATATTCGACCGGTAATTGATGATTGCCTAACTCAAGTAGTGTTTGGGAGACCATTTGTTGAGGCCTCTAAGATGAGTTATGACCCATCCCTAGGGATAGTTAAATTCAAGGAAGGGACCGAGGAAATAGCTTACCAAATGCCATATAAGATAGAGCAATACCGGCTTTTATCGGACCTTGAGAAAGAACATAAGCAAGCGGTCTACTATAGGAATGAAGAGGATAAGCGTAGAGGAGTAGACTACGTCATGAGAAAAATAATAGGATTCTATAAAGAGTGTCTAGAGTTAGGTCCGGAGTACACAACCGGACAAGAAGTCACGTAACGAGGCAAGGCCTCGAGTCTAGCTACAAGACTCATTAATAAAGAAAAGCGCTTCTTGGGAGGCAACCCATGTTTTGTGTGTCTTTGTGTGTATTTGCTTCCGTATGTAAATTATATTTCTTGCTATTGATTCATGCTTCAAACTAAATTGTGAAAATGCTTTATTTTGTTTTTAACTTCGTCTTAATCACATATAAAGGTATTTTGCAAAAGCTAAGTGTAAGAGACATCCAAATCGGTTAATATAGAACGAATGAACATGAATCATAACAATGAAATTAGTTTACATATTCGTAATTGTTAGAGTCAAATGCTTGTATCGAGTCATAATGATTTTTTCTGCAGAATTCCCAGGAATTGAGACAAAGGTTTTCCAAGAAATTTTCCGGAAACTCAACTTAAACTTTCTGTCAGAACACTCTGACGGCGTCAGGAGTTAATACCTGACGACGTCAGGTGCAAAAATCTGGAATTTATTTGTTGATTAAAGTTTACTAACGGAACTTGTATGTTTGTTAAAATCTCTCTTATGAATTCCAGGAAATCTGTAGAAAAATCATTCCACAAGCATTATATCTTACTTGCTTTCTAGGTATACGTCTATATATATATGAATAATGCCGCCGATTTTACGCGAGGTTTCTTGTAGTGTTTCCATGCTAACAGGTTATTTAGGACAAGAAGATGATGCATATACTGGAAGGGAAGCTTTGATAGTTCGTCTTCTTGGAGGAGGATCTAACCGTGTTACTTCACTTGCATAAAGAACGAATCAGGGGAGTATCCGATTTCATTCTTTTAACCTTTTATCTTTTCCATTCCTTATTTTCGAACATTGGGGACAATGTTCAACTTAAGTGTAAGGGGGGTAAATAAGGGTAGATTAATGATACCTCATAGGATACCATTATGCTTGATTTTTGCTTGTTTGATAGTAATTGTGTAATAAAACTGAGAGAAACACTCGTTAGGGTAATTTTAGCGCAAATTTAAAATTTTTTACATTATTTAGGAGTGAAACTTTAGTCCTAATAAGCGTCTCATGGATAGGAGAATTTATGACTAGCACAAAAAACCGTACCACCAAAAATTTTCCACCCAAATATGTGAGGTTCACCCCTAGAATTGGTAGGAAGAGAAGCACTCAACTTTAGTGCCCATGTGTGTACCGGTAATACTTAGATTCTAGAACTTGCGTTAGTGACCATTCCGAGTCCACAAGTGAGACTACATTCGTGTAGATTAGGATTAACTACATGATAAGAGGCATTAGGATAACCCTTGTTTTAAACCTGTATTATAATTACATTGGCTACATTGGTCAAGTAATTCTCCCACACCTTTGCGATGTACCCATCTTTGGTACACGATACCCCTAGTACACCCCTCAGAGCCTATCCCTTTCGTTTCTAACTTTAAGCATCATACTTAAAGGAAGAATTTGTTTACAATCCACCCCAAATGTGCAACCAAATCGCCTTAGCCTACCTTGTATGCACTCACCTTTAGTGCATTATTGTTATTTGTTAAACCCTTGTCAATTATCTAATTAGTTACGTTGTTGCTAAGTCGAGTCATATCTTGTACATATTGTTTTGGGATGATTGGGACTCATGGGTAAAGTACTAGTGTTATGGAGTAATGGGGAAGAACATCATTTATTACCCCCATATGTGCTAAACGTTTTCAAAAGTACTCCAAGTGTTTTAATTATTTCAATTCGAGTCGTAGAATAGTAAATGTAAAGTATGTAAAAGTTCAAGTGTAAGGGGAAAGCTTAATCCCCATTGATGTATTATTTTGGATGGTAGGGTAAAAAGGTATGCAAAAAAAAAAAAAAAAAAAAAAAAAAAAAAAAAAAACATACGGACTACCATCCACACCTATCTTTTATTTCTTAGTTTTGTTTTGTTTTGTTTTTGATAGTTTAAGATTGAGTCTAGTCTTGGCTTGGCAACGCCACTTGTATATGTAACTAAATAAGATGATTGACTAGCCACCAGTAAACTATCCCTTATCCAACCAAACCGTGTTTTTCCATATCCCTAAACCTCCCGTTATAACCCTTTTGTAAAGCCCTCTTTGATAGTTATCCTAGGTGCTTACGCCTTAGTGGAGAAGGTTTTGATCCTCTCTCAAGCCTATGGTAATCTATTTATTATGACAGGTAGTGAGTGATATTGTCCATTTCCTTTACATTATATCTACATATTATCAACCGAGAGATGTGAGTATCCAAACACTACATGAGAGGTGCTAGTATATTTTCTCCGTGCTTATTTTGAGTAAAGCGGAACGACTAAATCTTGTAATTACTTTTAAGTTCGCATTAAATGACCTCTAACTTGTTTTTCAATTGGGAATAAAAGCGCATTTGCTTGAGGACAAGCAAATCTCAAGTGTAAGGGTATTTGATGAGACGAAAAATGTTACGTTTTTAGGGGTCGGTTTGAGTCCTAATTCGTATGTTTTTGGTTTGGATTTCACCCAAAGTCGTTTCTTTTCTCATTTTAGGTACTTTTGAAGGGAAAATCACAAAAGAAGCATTTTCGGGCGTTTTCGGAGTGAAAAAGTGCGGAAAACAACAAAAACTCAAAAGACCTTGAAGATTACAGAAGGTGACGCCGTCACACTCTACAAGGTGACGCCGTCAGGAACAAGTGAAGTCCAGAATTGGAAAAATACTCATGACGGGCCAGAGAGTTCGTAGTGCAATTTGGTGACGCCGTCAACTAAGGCCGTCAGATCTGGAACCAGCAATTATGACCACGTCAAGGAAGGCCGTCAGAAAACCCTAATCGCCGAGCTGACGACGTCACCTATTGGGATGACGCCGTCAGCCCACGTTTTCTATATATATAGAACGATTTTTCTTTATTTTATATAACCTAGTGGAACTTTAGTCGAATTTTGGAGTGGAGAACTTTAGGGTTAAACCCTAGTACGTGTATTAGAGACCTTAGAGGGTATCCCAACCCCTCTAACTTGCATGTTTAATCCAATATAAGTCTTTATTCATACAATATGTCTATGTGTTGTGTGATTTATGCTTGTGCTTGTCTTTCTTTCAACATGCTAGGCTAATTTACTTTGTGTTTGCTTAGATATAATGAAACCTAACTATTGATTATCATGTGATGTGTATGTTGTGATTGTATTTGGGTGAATGTTTCATCTACGTTAGACTAGAGAAAACTGGCTAATCTCCTATACGGTAACAAGCTTGAACGTCTTTAGAAACGTGAATTGTATGTGCGTTATCGATTTTAAGGTAGTATTTCATGCATAGGTTGCTATCGGTGAGCTCATCATGGATAGGATGCTGACCGTAATCGTCATAGAGTGAAAAGGTAGGAATTAATAGAGTTAGGGAATTGAACGCACTCCCTACGACTTGTTAGGATACATTTCCCGTCATCCACGCAAACTCAACAATACTAATTACATGGTAAAAGATAAGTTAAGGGAGTAATGAAATCTAAGTAAACACTAATTCTCCACCACTGATTTTTCTTAAAACCAAAAAAAATCAAAAATATAATGCTTAAAGTAGAAAAAAATTCCTGGAAATTTGACCTTAGGCCCCCCAACCTTATTTCGGCTATCTCAAAAAAACCAGAGGATTTTTAAAAACTGCTTCAAAAAATAAAAAATTACAAAGAAATCCTCTCCACCCTAGACCTAGGAAAAAAAATTAAGAAAAAAAAGGTTTAGCC
>LBNU01026341.1:80731-126653 GCA_014162995.1 Artemisia annua | reverse complement strand
TAATGGAGGCATCATCTAGTAGTAGGATCATGTTTAGTCCACTCTTAGATTTGTTACTTGCTAAGATACGAAATAACATTTGGGCTGTATACTTTTGCATACCTGAGTTGGACATCGATAGTGGAGGGTTAAAAATAGTTGAAAGGGATGCCGATGTCCATGCTTTGTATGACCTAGCTAAGAAGCATAAGTTAGTTGAGTTGTTTGTTGCTCATACACCACAAAACTTAGCACCTTATTACCACCATAACTTGTGTCTAGATAGTTCGGACTCTGAATGTACATCTAAAAAAAGACAACATGATCAGTGGAAAAAGGATGCTAGTAATATGTCTGTTGATGAACTTGTAGCTTGGGCTGAGGAAGAGGCACAATCACCTTACTTAAGGTCCCCTCCGCCTCAAAAAGAAAGACCACTAAGAAAAGATTTTGAGGGTTTAGTTACATTCACTAGAGTTTGGAATCAGGATGATGAGTTTACATATGATTACCCATTCCTCAATGAAGATGAGGTGTATAAGTCGCCTGAAAAGGATGCCGAGAATGATGTAGTTGGCGTACAGAATAGGGCTGCTAGTGACCAAGTAGTTGATGTTGAGAATAGGCCTCCTAGTGATCATGTTGTTGATGCGGTTGTTGACAACAGTCCTTTGAATGCTGAGGATGATGAGATTATTGATGATAGAAATATGGATATTGATGAACTTGTCTTATCTCGACAAAAAAAACTAGATAAAGGAAAGGGTATAATGACACAAAAAGAAAAGCCATCTTCCAAGAAAACAGACCTGGTCCGTAGGCCTAGTGGTATAACCATAAGAGAGAACACAAACCCAGTGGCATCCGATAGTGACACGGAACCAAACATGGACAAGGGCCACATCGAGTCTTCTGAGTACGAGTCTTATGAATCTGGTAATGAGTCTGACAAGTCCTACGATTATCTTAGTGATTGTGATGATGAGGTGATTCAATTGAGGAAGCGGATATCTGAACGCAAACAACCATTAACTGAAGACCAACAAGAAGAACAACAAGAAGAAGAACGACTTGATGACTAACCTGAAGTTATTGACTCGTTTACCTCTCCTGGTTTAGCCTCCTTAGTTAGAGACCATGAAAGGTACATGGAAAGTTTATTGAACCAGATAAAGGGTAAAGGGGTAGGCATATGTGACCCGTTTTCTGTTGATTTTAAATCAAAAGATAATGACAAGTTTCCTGTTCATGATGAGGATACACATTGGAGATTGAAGAAACCAAAGGTAAAAATAGTATCTTTATTTTACTTTTTTATGAATTTCATGATTTTTGTAACATCACAGCATAAACTTCATGCTATTATATTTTCATTTACAGCTTGGGGAGAAGTATGCGAACGTGGATGCTTTTAAAGATTGCTGCACTCAGTATGCGTTGGCGAATGGCTTCTCTATATGGTTTGAGCGGAGCACAAGAAAAGATATTATAGCAAAATGTGGCCAACGCAAGGAGAAACTAAGGGATCCAAGTAAAGGCAAACAACGGAATTACAACAAATACCCATCTGAGACAGCAGGCAACTCAGAGTGCGCTTGGAGGTGTTATGGGAGGATGTTGAAAGGTGAAGCAACATTTCAGGTGATATCGTTAAGGGATACACACACTTGTGCAAGAAATTTTCATTATGGCAAGTTGGTTAATTACAAATGGATAGGCAGGCATTTTGGTGATAAGATTAGGATGAATCCTAATATAAGCATAAACAACATAATTGAGCTGGTATACAAGAAATATAGATGCCATGTTNTCATAACCATATACAATCCATAATGGCAGTTCACTATGCATAGAGTAACACTACAAAGTCATACTAGACAAACTATAAAGTCATTATGGAATGCTAGGAGATCAAATTCATCTATACATTCAAGGTCTTATTAAGTTTTAGGACCCCCAATATAGTTCAATCAATTGTTAGTTTGTTACCCGAATGCAACAGTAGTTAATCAGATTTTCTTCTATCCGACATTTGAGCAACTGGATCACGAGCTTTAGTACCTATCAATTAACCAACAGAATAATCATATATCTTTATTTAACTTTCGTAATTAATGATGAAAAACAACCAAAAGATCAAAGTTATGGATAAAAATGCTTGCAATATAATAATAATCTTAATGTGTAAAGTAACTAGCAAAATAATACCATAATAATGAACTGAGGCGAGTTAAATATATAACCCGGTTAGAAAAATTCATACCAAATGAAGCAGCACCAGTTGGAGGAATCCGTAGTAGCTTCTTCATTCGACAATTCTGAATCTATGTTGAGAGCAAATACTCCAACCTTCTCATCGTTTTTTACCTAGTACCAAACGAAGCAGCACCAGTTGGGCCTATGGTATTACTTTATCCATCTAGAATTTGCGATTTTGACCAAAATTACTCATGGGTGGGTTAAAAGCTACTTAAAGTGCTCCCTATCTACATTTATACCAGAGCATATTTCAACCTTGTATATTCAAAAAGTTACTTGCGAAAGTCTATCTTTAATGTGTGTCCCTCGCTATATTTATAGTATACTTGATATGCTTAGTTGTTTGCTTTAATCATTTTATTGTCAATTATCTTTCTTCATCATGGATGTTGGAAATACTATGGCCTTTTAGGCTTATAATTGATGAAGAGAGAAACACTTAAAAGAAAATTTATAATATTTTTAGACTAGTAGTAATGGGAAGTCGTTTGATCGGTCTGTCGCCCAAAGTGGGACGCGTCCCCCCTTTACATGGGGTCGCTTGGTCGGTCGGTCCCTCTTTTTGCATAATTCGGTCGCATACTCGACCAAATATTTTTCATTTGTTTGTGTGTGATTGTGTGTTTGATATTGTTTCTTATGATATTTTGTGTTTAAGTGGGGTATGTTTTTTGTGGTGACCACGGTTGCCTTATTACAATCATTTGGTCATGGAGTTGGTCTTAAAGTGAGAAAACTGAGTTGGCGCTGAGGTGGCAAGGGTGACCGTTGTCACTTGCAGTCACCATTATTACCAGTCTTATTGCTTGAACTTCGCTTGATGCTCACAAATGCATGTCCCCAACACTTATTTATACTAGTCTATGGAAGCTTCGAGACTCGATATTTCAATAGACAATTCTCACATAATCTAGAAACATCATCATCATTATCTAGATGACTAATTTTAGATAACTCTAACTAGATATTTATAATTCTAGATATTTTACAAAGATATTTTTCTATAACCATTCTACGAAATTCTAAAAACTTCTTCGGTATGGCTTGGGCTTTATGGATAGTCCAATCTTTATGAGACCAATCAAGTTTACCACCCAATGGATAATTGATTCTTGTCTGATAGTGTACGGAAATAAGGCACGAAACAATTGGAGCATTTTGTGATACGGATAATTGATTCTTGTCTGATTTTGTGTCTTAGGTGCCAGGCATTTTTTCAAAACGTTTTGGTTTTACTACTTTGCATATAGAAGAGATTATATAGAAGAAGAGATCTCAAATTTATCCCAAGAAATACAAACCCTAACTATAAAAATTGCAGATATATATATATAGGGCTAATACTTGCAAAACGTACCATACTTGCCACAAATATTAGTTTCGAGTAGTGAACAAAAAAAAAAATCTTATGTCACAAATATACTCGACTATTTTGTCCTCTTGTGTGCATATTTTGACTTCCAAACCCGGTTACCAGTAATAATTTTTTTTCATTTTTTTCCCTTCCACATCACATAAACAACACATGCCTCTCTCTTCCCTACCACACGCCCTCCTCAGCCAAACGTTATCATCTACTTTTGTACCCGATATTCATAAACAAGTACAGCGTATATCCTTTATTAGGACCACACAATTGAGATAAGATACATCACTATCAAAAGCCCCAAATCATATCTGAAACCCTAATTCAGATTTCATATTAAATACAACAACTTGATTGTCGGTTTCCTAAAATTGTGAAGACATAAGGTATATTCCATTTATTATTTATTGTTTTTTTACCCAAATTGTATTAATATATGAATAAAATTAGTTTTTTAGGGTTTTCTGTTGAATTAGGGTTTTTTTTTTAATTAATTTCGTTTATACAGGTCCTGATGGAGATACCACTGGATGTGGTATTCAAGATACACTTTAATGGTGTGTTTATGTTTGACCCGTTGAGGTATGAGTATGGTAGGGAGTTAATAATGGAGGCATCATCTAGTAGTAGGATCATGTTTAGTCCACTCTTAGATTTGTTACTTGCTAAGATACGAAATAACATTTGGGCTGTATACTTTTGCATACCTGAGTTGGACATCGATAGTGGAGGGTTAAAAATAGTTGAAAGGGATGCCGATGTCCATGCTTTGTATGACCTAGCTAAGAAGCATAAGTTAGTTGAGTTGTTTGTTGCTCATACACCACAAAACTTAGCACCTTATTACCACCATAACTTGTGTCTAGATAGTTCGGACTCTGTTTTGTCCATGGAGGGCCTTAGTATTAGTGTATAACAAACTTAAATAGTGCATGACATATTTGCACTATTGTTCTTGTGTAAAATATGTAAAATAGTGATGCCTGGAAGGCCACTATTATGCCCCATTTTGTCCACTGGAGGGCCTTAGATGTTGTGTAAACAAAAACTCACATAGTGCAGCAGTTATTGCCACTATGATCTTGTGTTCAGGAATTAACATTGTAATGTGCTACTGCACAAACAATTTATGTTATGAATGAACACTATCTTCTTATGCTTGTAACTGATTGATGATATATTTGGTTTGTTTATGTGTGTATGAACTTTAGAAATGCAGTTAATTGAACATGACATTTAATGTCATAACATTATACCAACATTGCAAACCAACAAAAGACATATCATAACTGATTGATGATATATTTGGTTTGTTTATGTGTGTATGAACTTTAGAAATGCAGTTAATTGAACATGACATTTAATGTCATAACATTATACCAACATTGCAAACCAACAAAAGACATATCATAACTGATTGATGATATATTTGGTTTGTTTATGTGTGTATGAACTTTAGAAATGCAGTTAATTGAACATGACATTTAATGTCATAACATTATACCAACATTGCAAACCAACAAAAGACATATCATAACTTAACTTACCATAATGCACAACATTTAAACCAACATCCAAAACATGAAATACAACATCAATTTAACAGGTACATAAGAACCTACAAATGGAACACTAGAATACTAGTTTCTTGATCACTGATGAACTCAAGATTACTTGCTAAGAGACACAACAATGACTGCCACCATCAACACCATCAAGACAATCATCAAACAAGTATTACCCATAAAGAAAGTGTCATAAACTTTTGCCTTTTCTTTAAATTCATTCATTTCTTTCATAAGCAATTCCATGTTCACTACTTCTGTTGCCTTGTTGCCAGTTTGAACATCATCTCCTTGGCTAGTGTGTCTGTTTCCAACAGGGTACTGAGAAACATCTTGGTGAGAAAGGATCTCTAGCTTCGACTCCAAACTCTGATTGTCCTTATATAGCCTATACATTAGGTCCTTGTAGTATTGGGATGGCAACTCATCATCAAGAAATCCATAAACTTCACACTTATTATCTTTATTCTGGAACATAAATTAGTAAATCAAAAGTAAAAACGAAAAAAATTAAAATTAAGGTACTCCAATATATACGAGTTGGTAACTTACACGGGTTGGACATGCTTTGAATCTTCGACCTGGATTGTCTGGAGTCCATGACACTTGCTCATAGATTGGAAACTTACAATCACAGTGAGTCATACGAGCTATCTCCTCTTTCGTGTACCTTTTACGATAATAACGCGATGTGGAAGAAGACGAGGCCATGGAACAACTGGATGTGGGGTGATATTTGGTAAGTTATGTTGGGTAATTTTTAAAAGTGGAAGAAGTAGGGTTTATGTGTGAGGAGATAATGAAGAAGAAAGAGTAAAGGGGGAAGTATATAATTAGTAGGGTATTTAGGAAAAAAAGGAAAAAAAAGCCACATGGCCATGACCGGATGACATGGAACAAACCGGGTTTGGAAGTCAAAATATGCACACAANAAAAGCCACATGGCCATGACCGGATGACATGGAACAAACCGGGTAGGGAAGTTAAAATTTGCACACAAGAGGACAAAATAGTCGAGTATCTTGGTGACATAAGATTTTTTTTTGTTCACTACTCGAAACTAATATTTGTGGCAAGTATGGTACGTTTTGCAAGTATTAGCCCTAATAATAATAATAATAAAATTATTATTATTATTATTATTATTATTATTATTATAACTACACGTAACAACAAAAATTGACAAGTTAGATGCAATTTTAAGTCATTAGCCCTTGATAAAATGATCGTATTTGAGTACTTTTCAATGTGCTATATGTGATGGTGCTTATCTTATGTTGCAAAAAGTATACACGAGCTTTCTACGAGGTATATGTAATATATGTGCTTTCCTGTGCATGTTTCACCATATCACTAAAAAAAACCTGTTTCGTCATTTTGATATGTCAGATATGATTAGCTACATCACAGCTCAAGCTACTTGGAACACCAAAACTTTGGGTAGCAATCAAGGTTGACGGGAAGAAAACTATGGCTCTTAATATGTATGACGACTTGACTGCAGTTGTTGCGACACAACTTTTAATTGAAAAGAGAAGATTTGTTACTCTTTTCTTAAATCTTATCATAACAACAAAGTTATTCCATTATGTGCATATGCTAAAAATTAAAATTTGATTGCATGAATGATATTTTTTTTTATTTTTTTTATTTTTTATGAGAAAAAGTTTAGACAATAACTTATTAAGCTCAAATAGCCACATATTTACAGGAATGCCATCATGGGTACTTTATTTTTAAAAAAATTAATAATATGAAAATTTATAAGAAAGATAATGGACGTCTTGTCAAATGTGGTTGGGCCCATTGCATCCTCTTGAAGATTTCGCAACAGCTTCACAGAACATCGCTTTTGAGAAATTATTGGGGGGTAAACGGGGCCCTATTTGGAAATCACGTGGCCTGTGATCACAACTAAATCATAGTTCTTCTCCTGGAAAATGGCCGAGACCGGTGTCATCGTGATCTAAATGGCACGACGGTGAAAATATATGGTGTAATTTCTGGTAAGAATGAAGGTGTGTGTGAAGAGATATTACCGAAAATGTAAAGTTGAGGGCACAGTAAACTATTAAATAAAATTTTAAAATATGTGAGAAATAAGTGGGCCGGTGATCTACTCAAAACCTGGTTAAACTCTAATTACTCCCACTCGTTGATTATCGTTTGTACAATTGTACAGGGTTTGAAATTGACAAAAACTAATTAGTAGCCACAAAATACAAAACAACAACTCGATCACTCAACTGACGACTCCCGTTAAATTCTCCCCAACTCCAAACATCTTTACAAACCCTAAACCGTAAGTTCATACGTTTAGCAAATGCTAGCCCGAATTTTTAGTTTTTCTCAGTTAAGTTGATCTCTCAAAAAATAAAGAACGGCCTCTTTGGCTGATTATACAATTTCTATACTAGCTTCAGGTAAAATTCTTGAAAACAATTTTGATTTTGAGTATTGTTTTTATTGATTTTTGCTATGTTTCTGTTTTTATTGATTCATCTATGCTTCTGTTTTCTTATCATACGATATTATTTTACCACTACTGCCCCAACATAAATCGTTTTGTATGTGTTCATTCTCCAATGATGTCACATTAACCTTTAGGTTCTTTATAATCTAAATATATCATTTACATGTTTATTCTTTTTGCCTATCACGTGATTGCCTAAACCATATTTGTTAACTACTCCAATGTTGTACATCCATCGTTTTCTTAGTAGTAAGACTTTATCCTAAGTCGAGACCAAATGCATGTACGAATTAGAAAGGCTAAGTTTTGTCTACTTTATTTCATATATTAACATACTCATTATAGGATTGTAAGTGTGAAAACAAAATACTTATGTCAAGCTGAATTCTTTCTTATTCTGGGTGAATGTGTGATGCATTTGTGTCAGAGGCAATATGAGATATATATGACATGTACATTAATACTGTACTTTGTAAACAGGAAGGTCAGAGACCGCAAATTAATAATGGGTTTGGTACGCGTGCAGTATCTTCTACATTAACAACAATGGCAGGTTCTATGTCATCAGTGGCACCTTCTACACCAATACCAAGAACGGAAATATATGTAAGTCTACTGTCTGCGTCACCAATGGCACCTTCTACACCAATATCAGAAGTGGAATATTCAACATCAACAAAAATCACACCTTCTATGCCATCAATGATACCTTCTACACCAATACCAGAAATATATGTAAGTCTATTATCAACGTCCACATTGGCTATGTTTGGCAGAAGGCTTATTGGGACTTGGGCTTATAAAATGAGTCAGCTTATAAAATAAGTCCCGTTTGTTACACAGACTTATGAAGGCTTATGACTTACAAAATAAGTCATAAGCCTGCATAAGCCTAAGCCCATAGAAAGAGGCTTATAGGGGCTTACGGCTAGTTAAATTACTAAAATACCCTTAAAAATATAATGGATTATCACGCAAAAGCCGAAAATATATCTGAACTTAATTTCATTTATTTTTATACAATTTTACATTTATAAACTTCAGCTCAAACTAATTCGCCAAATAGCTTTATAAAAATATAAACTCCATCTTTCAGCTTATAATATAAGCCCTAGCCCCAGCCCCAACTCCAGCCCATTCCGCCAAACATACCCAATTATCATTTTCTTTTATATACAAATTTACACAGTTAAGATGATGACGCTGGTTTTGTAATACAGGACTGGACACATTCTACAATAACTCCTAAAGTAAGTATATTATTAACGTGCACTTTCTTTTAATATATAAATTTACACAGCTAAGATGATGGCACTTGTTTGGCACCACAGGAAAGTCGGAGCTTCTTAAACTGGGCAATTTCTTCAGGAACAATGGAAGATCCTGATGTAAGTCTATTATTAACACATTATCATGTTTTTCTATATAAATTTACGTAGTTAAGATGATGGCACTGGTTTTGTAATACAGGAATGTACGAGATTGATAAAGTGGGCATATTCTAAAGCAGAAATAGCAGCTGTTCCTGCTCCTGAAGTAAGTCTATTATAAACATACACATTATTATGTTTTTTCTTTAATATAAATTTACACAGTTAAGATGATGGAACTGGTTTTGTTATACAGAAAAGTGAGAGCTTCTTAAACTGGGCATGTTCTACAGGAACAATGGCAGCTCGTGATGTAAGTCTATAATTAACGTACACATTATCATGTTTCTTTAACTATATAAATTTGCACATTTAAGATTATGGCAATGGTTTTGTAATACAGGAACATAAGAGGAGATTCTTCAAGTGGCCAAATTCTACGTCAACTATGGCAGCTCCTGATGTAACACTATTAATAGCGTACATACTATCCTTTTTTTATATTTAAATATTAACACAATGGAGATGATGGTACTGGTTTTGTAATGCAGGAACATAAGAGATGGAGCCTTCAAGAAGAAATCTCTAAGCCATTTGAAACCGCACTGAAACGTATTCAAGAGGAAATAAAGCAATATGAAACCGCACTGAGAAAGGGATACCCTGAAGATGACGATAGCTGCACTGACTTAAAACAAGAGCATATGATATATACTCGCCATAAAGGGATGCTTGGTGTTTACCAATGGTATATGTTGCTTCTGATATTTGTGTGATTTTACTTTCTTTCTTAGCTATGATACATACATTTACTTTTTATTTTCGAATGTTGACAGCGAAAATGCCTTGTGGATATGGCCTAAGTTAAGTAACAGCCGTGCAATAACATATGCAATAACATTAAGCCAATTAGATGGAGGACCAAGAGATGTTGGAAAGGTAATATTTTTTTATGTCAATCATGGTTTTTGAGTAAACTAAAGCTGTTTTAAACTGTAGTTTTTGTGTGGTGTTTTACGATTACAGAAAATCAAGGAAAAGTTACCGGAATCGGATATGATAGAGGGAACACCCTCCATAAATGATCTTGGTTTTGTAACTATAAAGTTATCTGGGAAATGGATTGCTAAGGTAGTGTTTTTTTTCCCCCCTCCTCTTTTCCAACTCTTCTAAAACATAAAATACAATTTTTTCTTAGATTCTTCTTGTTTCCTTGCAGAGCATTCATAGGATGCTAAAAGATGGTATAGACACATGGGCACCAAAATTTCCTATGGAAAGGGTAATAGTAGACTATCCTTCATTGGACGAGGAAATGCATGTGGATTTGTTTCGACGACGCGCTATCGGATACACACTAATGAGTATTCTCAAGTATTCCAAAGTTGATGTGACCATCGGTCATCCTGCGATCTCGTCCACACGTTCTAAAGTACATATTTGAATCTTTGTTATATTGTTTTATATTTGCATCTATATATATAATATGAAAAAAATTACATTTTCTGCCTATTTGATATAAATAGGGATAGTTTGCACTTAATGAATTTATATTTCCATTTATTTCAGAGGGATAGGGCTCAAAAAGTGTTGAATAGATGGTTTTCGAATGAAGAAAGACAAAACATGACTCAGAGAGATTTCGACAATGCTTATAAGGATCTCTTAGCTTTGTGGTACTTTACTTGCTAAGTTTATCAAAACATCTATATCAGTTGGCTAGTATTAGTTTTGTTTTTCTGGGTAAATTTGTTCTAAACCGTGGCTTTCAAATCTTCTGTCATATATGTAGGTATGGAATGCACAGAGCAGATTGGATAGTATTTGTCGCTCCAGTATGGAAACACAAGTATATTGAAATGTGCTTTACTGTAAGTATCTTTTACACAACATCATAACTTAACTGATAACGTGCTAAAAAAATATGAGAAACTGAATACTAATTTATATTTCAGGCTGCTAAACTCGAAGTGTGTGTCACAAGTGATAGGCACAAATCTGCTAGAACAAGTTATGCAGGGTATCGAACTTGCACTACTGAACTGGAAGATAATCTGCTAGACAAAGCTAGAACTCATTGTGTGGCGGTGGAACAAGGTATACCAGATACTGTTCATTTTTTATTTTATTTTTTATTTATTTACTTATTTTTATTTATTTATTTATTTATTTATTTATTTATGTATTATTATTATTATTATTATTATTATTATTATTATTATTATTATTATTATTATTANTTAAAACAAGAGCATATGATATATACTCGCCATAAAGGGATGCTTGGTGTTTACCAATGGTATATGTTGCTTCTGATATTTGTGTGATTTTACTTTCTTTCTTAGCTATGATACATACATTTACTTTTTATTTTCGAATGTTGACAGCGAAAATGCCTTGTGGATATGGCCTAAGTTAAGTAACAGCCGTGCAATAACATATGCAATAACATTAAGCCAATTAGATGGAGGACCAAGAGATGTTGGAAAGGTAATATTTTTTTATGTCAATCATGGTTTTTGAGTAAACTAAAGCTGTTTTAAACTGTAGTTTTTGTGTGGTGTTTTACGATTACAGAAAATCAAGGAAAAGTTACCGGAATCGGATATGATAGAGGGAACACCCTCCATAAATGATCTTGGTTTTGTAACTATAAAGTTATCTGGGAAATGGATTGCTAAGGTAGTGTTTTTTTTTCCCCCTCCTCTTTTCCAACTCTTCTAAAACATAAAATACAATTTTTTCTTAGATTCTTCTTGTTTCCTTGCAGAGCATTCATAGGATGCTAAAAGATGGTATAGACACATGGGCACCAAAATTTCCTATGGAAAGGGTAATAGTAGACTATCCTTCATTGGACGAGGAAATGCATGTGGATTTGTTTCGACGACGCGCTATCGGATACACACTAATGAGTATTCTCAAGTATTCCAAAGTTGATGTGACCATCGGTCATCCTGCGATCTCGTCCACACGTTCTAAAGTACATATTTGAATCTTTGTTATATTGTTTTATATTTGCATCTATATATATAATATGAAAAAAATTACATTTTCTGCCTATTTGATATAAATAGGGATAGTTTGCACTTAATGAATTTATATTTCCATTTATTTCAGAGGGATAGGGCTCAAAAAGTGTTGAATAGATGGTTTTCGAATGAAGAAAGACAAAACATGACTCAGAGAGATTTCGACAATGCTTATAAGGATCTCTTAGCTTTGTGGTACTTTACTTGCTAAGTTTATCAAAACATCTATATCAGTTGGCTAGTATTAGTTTTGTTTTTCTGGGTAAATTTGTTCTAAACCGTGGCTTTCAAATCTTCTGTCATATATGTAGGTATGGAATGCACAGAGCAGATTGGATAGTATTTGTCGCTCCAGTATGGAAACACAAGTATATTGAAATGTGCTTTACTGTAAGTATCTTTTACACAACATCATAACTTAACTGATAACGTGCTAAAAAAATATGAGAAACTGAATACTAATTTATATTTCAGGCTGCTAAACTCGAAGTGTGTGTCACAAGTGATAGGCACAAATCTGCTAGAACAAGTTATGCAGGGTATCGAACTTGCACTACTGAACTGGAAGATAATCTGCTAGACAAAGCTAGAACTCATTGTGTGGCGGTGGAACAAGGTATACCAGATACTGTTCATTTTTTATTTTATTTTTTATTTATTTACTTATTTTTATTTATTTATTTATTTATTTATTTATTTATGTATTATTATTATTATTATTATTATTATTATTATTATTATTATTATTATTATTATTATTATTATTATTATTATTATTATTATTATTATTGTGAATAAATAATGTAAATGGGTAAACGATTGAGGTTTTCCTTATTTAGATTAGAGGGCGGGCCTTTTGACTAAGATAAATCCCGGGACCGTTTTCGACCCTTTTTGGCCACTCCCGAACAAGGTAGTCAAAGGCCCTCGCTTGGGTCGACTAGTCACTCAGGCGAGGCCCTAGCAGCCATCTCGCCTTATCATACTCAGGCCAGGCCACTTCACTCGAGCCCTCACCTATATTGACGAGACCGTCGATTTTTTTGATGGGGCCCTCGCCTTTGTCAGCATAACACTTGCTGCGAGGCATGATGTGGTCTGATGTCACAATGGTCAAACTTTCACTTTTATTTGAGACACAAAATTGTATCTCATGTTAGATAGTCATGTGATGTAAGAATCAGGTATTAGGTCCACTTTGAACATAAAGTATAGAAGCCCTCTCATATATGACGCCGTATGAGTGCCATACATCATTGTGTGAATATTCTTACTGCTACAAAAAATCTTCTAGAATTTGTTTCAACTACTTATTTTTGTATATTTATCTATTTAGCTATAAAATCTGAAACTTCAATGGTAAGCATGCTTGTTATTTGTATACTATTAAGCTTTCATGATCATTGCTTATATGTTAGACACTATCATATTCACTGTATGCAAAAGTTCACTCAGACCCTCGCCTTTTGTCGCCTCTCGACTAAGTCCTTAGGCAAGGCACAACGGCTTAAGGTCGTTTTCTCCTTTAACTACCTTACTCCGAAATGTACACATCTAACGAGGTTTGAACCCTTGACCTCTTGCAAAGAAATCAAGAACCTCGCAAAAAATATTTTGTTACAAAAATCACTCAACTTTCTTTGATCAAGCACTGGTTTTGCTTTTAGTTGAATTAAATAATTTTTCTTAACCCAATTAGAGATAAAAATTGTCCCAATTTGTCCATTAATATTATGACGGGATTGATTTTAAAATGGCTAAATTTCACATTTTCCTTTGTATCAGGCGAGGCTGCCAAGTTGCTTGGGTATACTGCTGAAGCAGTTTTAGATTGTGTTTTCACGTAAGATTCTCTTGCTTTATCATAATTTTTGCCCTTATTGTACTTGTGTTATCAGTATTTATACACGTATACAAGTAGAGTGGTATTGTTAATATCCTATGAACTTGTTGTAGTCAATTTCATGTTTCCAAAGTTTTTAAATTGAATTTAACAATGTCACACCGGCTATTTCCTTGGTTTTATAAAACTAGCTAACCTACTTTTAAAGTTTTGTACTTCTTCAGACTCAATGCTTGGGGTTTTGTGTTCTTAACAGGTATACATACTTGAAAACCCACCGGTTAGCTGATTGTAAATTCAATCTCAATGATGAGATGCTTAAAGAAGAAGAGGTATCCTTATGACGTTCTTCCGTTACTAGTGATGTTATTGTATATTGTATTCTCATGCTGCTCAAATTCTTTGATAAATAGGGAAATACTTTTGTATATCTATTAAATACACAAGCTAAAGTTCGTAGATTCACCGATGACTCTCGTGAAGACATTAATGAGTTAAAGAAGGCAAGAATTTCTTGTCGCTTTATTGTTGTTGTAACTTTTTCATCTCAGACCCAATTTTATTGCTTTCTTGTTCTTGAATATTATGTTAATGGATCTGTATGTTTGCAACAGGCTTCAGAGTTAATACTGGAGAAAGATGAAGGATGGGATACGGCTGAAGAACGTGTGTTGGCATTCCATTTACTTGAGTTTACTGAGGTAAGACCATATTGTAATGAACTTCTACTACTTTGGACATGCATAACCCTAGTTGAAGTTGTAACATAGTTTCTGGAGGTGAATACTTGGTTTTATTGCCCTAGATTACTCTAAAAATTATAGTTTCTTCTAATAAACATGATATGTACCGTACTAGACTACAAGGAAATATGAGAAAAGTGAAACAAAAGATCTGTATACAAATTAAAAAACCTAGTTCGGTTTCTGATTGGCACAAACCTTTGGGGTGAATATTTAATACTAAATGAAGACATTTTACAAACGTAGAAGAAAAAAATGAAGGGAAAAGTTTGATATTTATAAATTTTCCTAATCTTATTAATATGATTATGTAAATTATATTGTTGTATTAATACTCTTAACTTTCTTTTCCAGGCTCTCGAAGAGTCTTGTTTATCAGTGTTGCCACACATCCTGTGTGAATACCTTTACAATTTGTGTAAGAAATTTAACCGTTACTATCTCAAGGTATATTTACTTACATATGCTGTTTCTCATACTATATTGAATTTAATTTTCGATTCTTTTAAACCAAAGTTATTTTTCATAAAATTTATTTGATTTTTACAAAGGTAAATGTGATGATTTTTGTCCCGATAAAATTTTCAAAGTTTTGCTGGGTTAGCGAGTCTGCTTAAGAGAATTAATTTATTTACTTCCCCATTTCTCGTATAACATTGAATTTAATATCCAGTTCTCTGAAACCAAGTTAATATTCTGAAAATTAATTTAATTTTAAAAAGACATGTGATTGTTTATGTTGGGATCTGTTTTGGCAGGTTGGGTCCGTTGCAGAAACAAGCACATTATTGCTGTGCGAGGCAACCGCAGTTGTAATGGATAAATGCTTTCATCTTTTGGGGATCACTCCGGTATGAATTATCTAGTAAAGATTTTTTAATTTGGTTTCCCGGTTCGGGTTTTTTCCCCTGGATTCTGTTATGCGGGAGTAACTTTTTTTCATAAACCATGGATTATTTCCCTTTTTTTAAAGTGAGTATTTGAGATTTATTTAAGTTTGTGGGTTTAAGCTCCTTAATCGAAATTGCTTTGGGTGTATTAAGATAATCTTAAAACGCGTTACCATACTATTGAAACCGTTCAACCAGTTTTAAACTTATTGAATCAGTTCATAACCAGTTTAAAGAACAGTTCATAACCAGTATAAGATATTAAGATACCATTAAAACTCGTTACCATATCATAACTATTACTATAAAAAAACAAAGTTATTCACGATTCCACATTTTCTAACCAATTTTAAACTCTTTTTTTGCAGACATCCTCATTCGTTGAGTTATCAATGACCCCTCTGCCATTGAGATTACCATTTTCCGCTGCAAAACGACCAATGGATGTTAATGCCAGGTAACTACCGGTTTTAATATTGAAAAAATAATCGACATTTTTATTCTATGTGTATTTCTTTTCATGCAATTTAAGTCAAATAAAGGGTTGTTTGCATTAAACCTTCTCCGTATGCTGCTGAAAACTAACTTTGTGTAAAGGTTGGGTCATTTTGTGATTTGTGATTGTAATACAGTATATAAATAAAATCAAAATTATGTATATATTTTAGACAATTTATTATGTTTTAATCACTTTTAAAGACTTGTTTTATGGTTTTTCGTTAAGAAATGACCCAAACTAGCTACAAAGCCATCAATCAGTGGCACAGACTCTCAGAGTTCTCGAACACAGGGTTTCATTCGAACCATTGTAGGTATTTCTTGTGTTTTTGTGTGTGTGTGTGTGTGTGTTAGAATTAAAATTCTTAAATGTAAATTTGGACTATAATGTTGATTTTATAAAGAATTGCTAAGATCACTATTTACTAAATGACCCAACGTGGACACAGAACCATCTTTTTATGACCCTGTATTCTGGTGGGGTAGGTGAAGGGAATTATGTAGTGTATGTCTTTTTTAAAATGTTAAGATAAATTAAAATTCCTATGTTTTATTAATAAAAAAAAGGTAGGTTTGACATCTAATTGTTGCCCATCATGGGCGTTAAAAAAAAGGTTGAATTCTGCATAAGAATAAGGAATTATGTCTTTGATTTGAGGTTGGATCTGGATGTATTGAATGAGAATCAACATAAATTAGTTGCGAAAGGTGAGGTTTATGTAGTATTAATTATTGTATTTTTCCTAGGAGAGAGGCAGACTCTTATTGACACGTAGTAATATGACTTCACTTTATGCTCTACAACATTTCAAATGCATTTATAATCTCTAATGCTATGAACCGTCGGTATTTTCAGAACACAATATCCATTTTTTAGAGATTCATCTTTACTTTTAATCAGCATTTATAATCTCTTTAGCGCTAGTGTTTCTCATGTCTATTGTATACATATACATGACAAAGACTTTGCATAACTTAGTGCTATACAACTGTTGAAAACCAACCGGTCCTCTATTGCAGAATTTTTGTTTACTGTTCAAACATTATTTAGTTATCTATAGAGCTTTTCTGTTTTTAATTGTGGTTGCTGTTTTGATTTTCAGGTTTTCACCCAGAAATTCGCGGTTTGAGTTGTTTTCGTTTAGTACCGCTACTGCAACAAATTACGAAACTACTGATGAAAAGGGTAAACTGTTTGGTCTCATTTCAGTTTCAGACAAGTCTGGGTTACTATCAGAAGATGCGGGGTCTCATTTTTTTGAGCCGGACTTCGCTCATGTTCCTTTATTCAACCAAGATTGGTGTAATCCCATAAACCAGACCGACTTGGGCCTTGTATACCTTGGTAATCCTAGTATCCGTCATTCAGTTCCATTATATTCCTCGATTGAGATTCGTATGGAACTCTATGTTACTAAGAACAAGAATGCGTGTTACCAACTTTGCAACCACAAGATAGAAATAGACCTCTCAGATTTTTGGGATAAGAACTTAGATAGTGATAGTGCGTGCGGTGTTCTTAATACTGGAGGTGATGACGGATCTACACGTATGTATTACATCTTATTAAAGAATGCAGTGGATGCATCTTTGGAGGTGAAGTTTGAAACGATGACTCCTGGTCGTAAAGTTCGTGGATATTTACTTGCGTACTATGGTGATGACTTTCTTAATGAATGTCAATGTCTACCTTCACGTAAATACAAATACATGGCATTACTCTGTCTACCCAATCATGTTTTAGAGGCTGGCCAAATTCAATTGATAAAATCTGTGATGGCCGTACCTAGCAATGGTTCCCTCGTAATTAAAGCATACTTGGAGGATGTTCAATCTAGAAAAATGATTATGAAGAATAGCTGCAAATTCAAGTCCCAACCTTCGGGTTACAGCGTCGATACTATTAGTGGGGCAGATTGCCGTTTTGGTCTGAAAGTTGATTGGAATAACCGAACTCAATATCTTTGATATCCCTCTGGTTGGTATTTTATGTTACTATGTTATGATGACTAGACAATCTTGTGAATATCTGAACTTAGATATGTGAATTCAGATATTGAAAATTTGTTATGTTTAGTTATATATGAATTTTAACATCTGAACTTACATATGGTATTTATTGTGAATAATTATGATTGTTAAAATAATAGAATCATCATGTTGGGAATCAATATGTGGCCAATGTGAGTACTAATTTAATCATAATGATATTACAAAAAACTGCTTAAAACTTACAGAAACATATTGTCATAGAAGTAGGAATCTTGTACCTAATTGAATAGATTGGACTGTTGATCCTATATCCTTTTGTATGAACTTATTGTAATTCCTTTCTAGCGCCTTGCCAGTTTTTTAATTGATGTGCTGTTCAAAAAAAAATAAAATAAAATAAAATAAAATAAAAAAGTTACAAAATTGACTATCAGGTGGAGGTTCTAATAGTAACTAGTTGAAGACCCGTTAATACACGGACGGCATAAATAAGAAACAAACTAGAATATTTTCATTCTTCTTACTAATCATCTAACTATTGGTCTTTTCGGAAAATATTTATGGACATTCTTTCTTTGGCAAGTCAAGTCAAGTCAAGTTATTTTGGAAAACAAAAAAGACTCCAGATATAGGTTGTGTTTGGCAACAAGCGTTCTGAAGCATTTTGGAGCGGTAAGCGACAAGCGGTTAGCATTTTGGTTGAAAAGCTTGTTTGGCAATGAAGCAACTAGAGTTTAAAATTTATACAACTGCTCATATTTGTAATGCTTGCTAAAGAAGCATTTCAAGCAACTGCTCAAGCGTTTGGTTTTAATTTACTCATATACCCACAATTAGTTTCGCATTTCTTTAATTAGTTTTTTATTATATGCCCTTATTCGTAATTTTACACTTTATAATTACTGCTACAGCTACGTTACCAAACATTTTTTTTAACAAACAGCTACTGCTAACTGCTACTACTAACTGCTACCGCTTACTGCTTATTGCAACTGCTTACTGCTACAGCTACTGCTACGTGTCGCCAAACACACCCATAGAGTTGATACGAACATTTATTGTTGCTTTGCCGGTAGAAAGGACCAACTACTTAAGAAGCTTTTGAATGTGCAACCCTCCAAAATGATTGGTCAATATGAGAGGATCTCAAGGCTGGTGTATAATAATCAAAGCATAATTAACCCAGGCTAATTATGGATGGATTCGAATTTTGACCCGGGCATATTAAACAAAGCTCATTCCTGTAAGCATCTTAATGCTTTAGTTGTTTTATTCTTGTATTAAATAATGAAGTCATGTTCCAAAAGAGTAAGAAAAAATCCGTTTCTCCATGATTATTTTGGCAACACTTCACATCAAACATTGAAAAAAGCTGAACCAAATTAGGCAGCTATACAGAGAGAAAAAAATTCCAAAGAGATGAGAAATTTCACTACACATGCTACACGTTCTGCAATAAAACAAAATAAAGCAATCAAAGAAACTGTTTATAGAATGACTGCCAAATTATCCAAATTTTAACAGCAGCTCACTGTGGTAGGATATTTTTATATGCTCACTTGGCATTTGGAGAAGGCTTGTCCAAGTTGGTTGGTGATAGATCCCCATACGCCTTGATAGCTTCACTCATCCTGACCCTGTAGAAATCCAATCCCCGAAAATAAGTATGAAAAGAAATGTTATCTTGTCCAGTGATTTAATACGATGATAGTGAAACGTCTTTTAAAAATTATAAATAAACAAATTAATTGTGGTTTATGGATTATAAAATGCAGAGGCGGACCTACGGTTGTTCCAGGTGGTGCCCGGGAACCACCTTAGACACCCAAAATCGCTAGAAACATATGCAACAAAATTATGGGAACTGCCTTAGAAATTAAACGGGAACCACCTTGATAACTGAAAGATCGTGGCTCTTATAAAAACATGAAGTGACTTAATACATATTTTGAGCGCCGGAAAATTAAAGAGGTGGCCGGAGAAGAAACGAGAAAGTCAGAAAGAGAATAAAATGCATTTTTTGACGTTTTACTTTTGCAGGAGTTGTTATTTCCCATGTAAACTATTGTTACTTTTTCACTTTTGCTCCCTTATAAAATACGAGTAATTGATTTTAAACCCTTGAGCATTTGATAAGTCTATCTATCATTTTCAACATGACCACATAAAGAAACGTAGCCCATTTAAAAATTATAGACCTTGTTGTGAATTTTTATATTTCGAAGTATTATTTTTTAATTTGTTACTACGTATTGTGAAATGTTACAAAATTGACTATCAGGTGGAGGTTCTAATAGTAACTAGTTGAAGACCCGTTAATACACGGACGGCATAAATAAGAAACAAACTAGAATATTTTCATTCTTCTTACTAATCATCTAACTATTGGTCTTTTCGGAAAATATTTATGGACATTCTTTCTTTGGCAAGTCAAGTCAAGTCAAGTTATTTTGGAAAACAAAAAAGACTCCAGATATAGAGTTGATACGAACATTTATCGTTGCTTTGCCGGTAGAAAGGACCAACTACTTAAGAAGCTTTTGAATGTGCAACCCTCCAAAATGATTGGTCAATATGAGAGGATCTCAACGCTGGTGTATAATAATCAAAGCATAATTAACCCAGGCTAATTATGGATGGATTCGAATTTTGACCCGGGCATATTAAACAAAGCTCATTCCTGTAAGCATCTTAATGCTTTAGTTGTTTTATTCTTGTATTAAATAATGAAGTCATGTTCCAAAAGAGTAAGAAAAAATCCGTTTCTCCATGATTATTTTGGCAGCACTTCACATCAAACATTGAAAGAAGCTGAACCAAATTAGGCAGCTATACAGAGAGAAAAAAATTCCAAAGAGATGAGAAATTTCACTACACATGCTACACGTTCTGCAATAAAACAAAATAAAGCAATCAAAGAAACTGTTTATAGAATGACTGCCAAATTATCCAAATTTTAACAGCAGCTCACTGTGGTAGGATATTTTTATATGCTCACTTGGCATTTGGAGAAGGCATACGCCTTGATAGCTTCACTCATCCTGACCCTGTAGAAATCCAATCCCCGAAAATAAGTATGAAAAGAAATGTTATCTTGTCCAGTGATTTAATACGATGATAGTGAAACGTCTTTTAAAAATTATAAATAAACAAATTAATTGTGGTTTATGGATTATAAAATGGCATAAAATTATGACTAGTTAATTCGATCAGAAGATACAAATTATATGAAATACTTCATATAAGACCAATATGAAAAAAGTAAGTTAGAACTCTCGTGTGGGAACAACGTAAATAAAAGATGTATGGCATATCAATTGCATATTGTATAGTTGTCAAAATAAAGAGACATGGTTGGAATAAAGTTATAAGCATATGCTTCAAAGCTCTTAAAGGGTACTATCACATCATCTTATAACCATTTGATGCATAACCTCATTCTAAAGATACTTACATATCCCTTTGGTGAAGCATGTTTTTGTAGAGAAACCACTCTGCATTGCATATGATGCAAAGAAACTGGATGACATTGGAGTAAATGGCAACATGACTAAGTATATTCACCCCAGGACGCGTCTCTACTGTTTTTGGAACTGCAATATGTGGATCTGATAAGTTATGAGGTATAGACTTGTGGACCTTATTCTTCAAGCTTCCACTGTCCATAGTTAGTTGGCATAACTTCCTATAAATCTTGCGGACGTTTTAATTCTTACAAAGTTTGACCTTGGATGAGGTACACTCTAAACATATGAAAAACAATAGCACAAAGGTAAAATAGCCAAAAAGAGTTAAAGATTGAGAATACAAATAGAAATAGCGCGCCCGATCCTTATGGGTTAGTCATTAACAGCTTACATGTTTCTTACCATGACACATCTTAAGTATACCATCGAGTCTTACCAAAGATATACACATAAAAAATCTTAAAGGGTCCAATAAAAATATTTGAACAATTTATATGATTATTACCTTTTTCAAGTTCCTTCCAGCAACCTTGTATCTAGAGCTTGAATAATCTAGTTTGCTTTTTCACTTGTTGTTTGTCTTCTTCAATATATCATTCTGCTCGGAAACAATTGTTAATCAAAAGGTCTAACATTAAGAACAATATGTAAAGTTGAAGGCATAGTAAGCTATTAATAAAATTTTAAATATGTAAGCTATTAGATCTCCTCTTCAACGACATTAAGCTTTTCTCTTTTAATTGGATTACTAATAGGCATAATAAAATTTCCTTTAATTGGATTGAGTGGTTTGATAATCCTTGTAACACTCTTCCGACCCCTATGTAATTGTTTTTCTTTGCTCCTAGCCCCTTGCTAGGATGTTAATTTAAATTGCCGTTCAAAAAAAAAATAATAAAATAAAAAAATAAATGGGCCCTTGATCTACAAGGGTAAAATCACTTAGTAGCCACAAAATACAAAACAACTGATCGATCACGACTCCCGCTAAATTCTCCCCAACTCCAAACATCTTTACAAACCCTAAACCTATATGGTAAGTTCATACGTTTACCAAATGCTAGCCCGCATTTTTAGTTTTTCTCAGTTAAGTTGATCTCTCAAAAAATAAAGAACGACCTCTTTGGCTGACAATTTCCATACTTCAGGTAAAATTCTTAAAAAAAAAATTGATTTTGGGTACTATTTTTATTGATTTTTGCTATTCTTCTGTTTTTAGTGATTCATCTTAAGAACCCAACATAAATTGTTTTGTGTGTGTTCATCCTCCAATGATGTAGGTACAAATTAGAAAGGCTAAGTTTTGTCTACTTTATTTCATATGTTACATTATGAAAGTGTAAATTGATCAATAGTTGATAGCTCTGTTGTTCCCCGGTTGTATTTTGTCATGGCCTTTTTGTAACCATCTAAATTTATTAATACTTGAAACACATTACTCTTATTAATTTTGGTAACGTTAGCTCTTACAGGTTTTTTAATAGGTGGAGCCACCTTCATCAACGATACTGTGGCCTTTCTCCAGTAAATCAAGAATGGCTGTAAGTCTATTATTAACGTACACAATTTACAGTTTTACACTAAGATATTGTACTATATTCTGTAATACAGGAACGTAAAAGACCGAAAGTTAAAAATGGGTTAAGTGTGCATTCGCTACCTTCTACATCAACAAAGATGGCACAGTCTAGGCCATCAGTGGCAGCTTCTACACCAATACCAGAATCAAAAATACATGTAACTCTATTATCAGCGTCAACGGCGCCACCCTCTACACCAGTATCAGAAATGAAATCTCACACATCAACAATAATCACACCTTCTACCCCATCAATGACACCTTCTACACCAATACCAGAAATATATGTAAGTCTATTGTCAACGTCCACATTATCATTTTCTTTTATATGCAAATTTACACAGTTAAGATGATGGCACTGGTTTTGTAATACAGGAGTCGATACATGCTACATCAACTCTTGAAGTAAGTGTGTTGTTAATGTACGCATCATCATGTTTTAGTAAAATATAACTTTACATAGCTAAGATGATGGAATTGGTTGTAATACAGGAACGTAAGAGCTTCTTAGACTGGGCACGTTCGAAAGCAAGAATGGCAGCTTCTGATGTAATTCTATTATTAACTTACACGTTATCATGTTTTTTTACTTAATATATAAATTACACAGTTAAGATGATGGCACGGGTTTTGTAATACAGGAACGTAACAGATTGTTCGAGTGGGCATGTTATAGAGCAGACATTGCAGCTGTTCCTGCTCCTGAAGTAAGTCTATTATTAACGTACGCATTATCATGTTTTTTATTTCATATAAGTTTGCACAGTAAAGATGATGACGCTGGTTTTGTCATACAGGAAGGTGAGAAGAGATTCTTAAACTTGGCACATTCTTCATCAACAATGGCAACTCCAGATGTAAGTCTATTATTAACATACACATTATCATTTTTTATATATATAAAGTTACACAGTTTAGATGATTTCACTGGTTTTGTAATACAGGAACGTAAGAGGAGATTCTTAAAGTGGGCGCATTCTACATCAACAATCGCAGCTCCTGATGTAAGTCTATCATTAACGTGCACATTATCATGTCTTTTATAATTATAAATTTACACAGTTAAGATGATGGTACTGGTTTTGTAATGCAGGAACATAAGAGATGGAGCCTTCAAGAAGAAATCTCTAAGCCATTTGAAACCGCACTGAAACGTATTCAAGAGGAAATAAAGCAATATGAAACCGCACTGAGAAAGGGTTACCCTGAAGATGATGATAGCTGCACTGACTTAAAACAAGAGCATATGATCTATAGTTGCCATAAAGGGATACCTGGTGTTTACCAATGGTATATGATGCTTCTGATATTTGTGTGATTTTACTTTGTTAACTAGCATAAACATTTAGTTTTTCTTTTTTGTGAATGATGACAGCGAAAATTCCTTGTGGATATGGCCTATATTGAGAAACAGCCTTGCAATAACGTATGCAATAACATTAAGCAAATTAGATGGAGGACCAGAAGATGTCGGAAAGGTTATCTTTCTTTATTGTCAATCATGGTTTTTTGGATATACCAGAGTTTTTGTTTTTAACTGTAATTATATGTTTCGGTGTGGATTTTTATTTTTATAGAAAATCAAGGAAAAGTTTCCAGAATCTGACATGATAGAGGGAAGACCTTCCATAAATGATCTTGGTTTTGTAACTATAAACTTATCAGGGAAATGGATTGCTAAGGTAGTTTTTGTCTCTTTTCCAACTCTTCTAAAACATACAATACAATTTTCACTTAGATACTTATTGTTTCCTTGCAGAGCATTCATAAGATGCTAAAAAATGGTATAGATACATGGGCACCAAAACTTCCCGTGGAAAGGGTAATTGTAGACTATCCCTCATTGGACGAGGAAATGCAAGTGGATTTGTTTCGACGACGTGCTATCGAATACTTGCTAATGAGCATTCTTGAGTATTCTAAAGTAGATGTGACCATCGGTCATCCTGCGATCTTGACCACACGCTCTAAAGTACATATTCAGTTGATGTATCTGTTTGAATCTTTGTGATATTAAATCGTTATATATTTGTATCTATCTATATATATGTATTATTGAGTTTACGAGTTTATTGAGTATTCCAAAATTACATTATGTGAGATATAAAATTGGCATATTTTGCAATTTATGAGTTTATCTTTTTCATTTGTTTCAGAGGGACAGGGCTCAAGAAGTATTGAATAGATGGTTTCCGAATGAAGAAAGACATGACAGGGATCAGGGAGATTTCGACAATGCTTATAAAGATATCTTAGCTTTGTGGTACTTTACTTGCTAAGCTTATCATAACATATATATCACTTGGCCAGTAATATTATTATAGTGGCTTTCAAAGTTTCAAATCTTCTGTCATATGTAGGTATGGACTGCAAAGAGCAGATTGGATAGTATATTTGACTCCTACATGGAAACAAGACTATCTTGAAATGTGCTTCACCGTAAGTAAACATTTACACATCAGCAACTTAACTAATAATGTGTTGAAAAAAAAGATGAGAAATTGAATACTAAATTGTTTTCCAGGCTGCTAAACTCAAAGAGTGTGTCACAAGTAATGGGCACAAACCCGCTAGAACAAGTTATGCAGGGTATCAAGCTTGCACTACTGAACTGGAAGATAATTTGATAGACAAAGCTAAAACTCGTGTGGCGGTGGAACAAGGTATACGAGATATTGTTTCTTAACTCATCAATATTATAAAATGGGCTAAATTTCACATTTTTCTTTGATCAGGCGAGGATGCTAAGTTGCTTGGGTATACTCCTCAAGCAGTTTTAGATTGTGTTTTCACGTAAGATTATCATTGGTTTTATCATAATTTTTACCCATATTTACTTATGCTATCAGTATTAATACGAGTAGAGTGGTAATTGTTAATATCCTATGAACTTGCTGTAAATTTTGTTTCCAAAGTTTTTATATTGAATTTAACAATCTACGCCGGCTATTTCCTTGGTTTCATAAAACGAGATAACCTACTTTTATGTCAAGTTTCATACTTCTTTATATTCAATGCTTTGGGTTTTGTGCTCTAAACAGGTATGCATGCTTGAAAAAACACAGACTAGCTGAGTGTCAATTCAATATCAATGATGAGATGCTTACAGAGGTATCCTTATGGTTTTCTTTCAATACTAGTGATGTATGTGTATATTGTATTCTCATGATCTGCTGAAATCATTGATAAATAGGGAAATACTTTCGTGTATTTACTATATACACAAGCAAAAATTCGTAGAGTTACTGATGATTTTCGTGAAGACATCAATGAGTTAAAGAAGGTAAGAATGTCTTTCCATTTCAATGTTGTTACAACTTTAGCATCTTGGACCCAATTTTATAGCTTTCTAACATTGTTACAACTCTCTCATTTTGGACCCAATTTTATTGCTTTCCTATATTACCCTTTTTGCTATGTATTTAATTTTCAGTTTTTTTAATACCCAAATTCCACTCGTCATGCATTCATTGGGTTCTTACTTTTACAATTTTTAAAAAGTTCTCATTTGATCTCACTTCTATATTTATATATGTTACAGGCCTCGGAGTTGATATTGGGGAAAGATGAAGGATGGGAGAAAGGTGAAGAGCGGATGTTGGGATTCCATTTACTTGAGTTTACTGAGGCAAGACAATATATACATAACCCTAGTTTTTGGAAATGAATACCTGGTTTTATTTCTCTAGGTTACTTTAAAACATTATAGCTTCTTCTAATATGCTCTTAAATGTATGGTTGATTTTAAGTTATTTAGTTCCATGATTATGGGTAAGCAATAATACAACACGATTTTGTAGCGTACTCGACTATAAGGAAATATAAGAATAATGAAACAAATAATTAGAGTGTATACCAATTAAAAAACCTGGTTCGGTTTCTCTAATCGGCACAAACATTTGGGTGAATACTCAATACTAATTTGCTTGCATAAATGAAGACATTTAACAAAAGTAGAAGAAAAAAATGAAGTGAAAAGTTTAATTCTAATCATATTGATATGATTATGTATCTAATTATTGTATTATTACTCTTAACTTTCTTTTCCAGGTTCTCGAAGAGTCGTGTTTATCTGTCTTGCCACACATCCTCTGTGAATACCTATATGATTTATCCAAGAAATTTAACAGTTACTATTCCTTTGTATGCAAGGTATGTTTTTAATTACATATGTTTTTTCTTGTACAATATTGAATTTAATTTCCGATTCTCTTAAACCAAAGGTAATTTTAAATTATTTGATTTTTAAATAGGTAAGTTAGCCGATTTCTGTCCCGATTTAGTGTAAATTTGAAAGTTTTGCTGGTTAGTGGTTCTGTTGAAGAGAAAACATATCATTGATATACTTTAGCAACGCTTTATCTCATACACTAGTGAATTTAATTTTTGGTTCTCTTGAACCGAGTTAGCCTTCTAAAAGTTAATTAAATTTTGAATCCAACGGGGAGAAAATTAATCCCATTGTGGCCACGGAGGTTCACCTGCGCCGACTCCGGGCTATCCAAAAGGGTAGTCGCCGTGGGATTAGTCGGCTCGCAATGTCGAGTCGGAAACCCATGTTACCTAAAAAAAAATAAAAAAAGTTAATTAAATTTTAGAAAGACATGTGATTATATAATTTGGGATTTAGCGTAACTTTGAAGGTTTTGGCAGGCTGGATTTGTTGCGGAGACAAGCACATTATTGTTGTTTGAGGCAACCGCACTTGTAATGGAAAAATGCTTTCACCTTTTGGGCATTACTCCGGTATGGATTATCCAGCAGATTTTTTTTATTTGGTTTCTCGGGTCGGGTTTTTTCCTTGGATTTTGTTATGCGGGACTCACGTTGTTAATAAACCAAGGATGATTTTACTCTTTTTTTGAAAGGGAGTATATGAGATATATTTAAGTTTTTGGTTTAAGCTCTTTAATTTAAATTGGTTTGGGTGCAATAAGATAACATTAAAACTCGTTACCATTATAACCAGTTTTAAACTTATTGAATCAGGTCATAACCAGTATATAAGATAACATTAAAACTAGTGACTATATCATATACTAATAACCAATATAAAAAAACAAGTTGGTCAGAATTCCACATTTTCTAACCACTTTTAAACATTTTTTTGTGTAGACATCCTCATCCTTTGAGTTATCAGTGACCCCTCTGCCATTGAGATCACCATTTTCTGCTGCAAAACATCCAATGGATGTAAATTCTAGGTAATTACCAGTTTTGATATTGAAAACAATCGATATTTTTTTTGCTAAGGTTATTTCCTTCCATGCAATTTAAGTCAAATTTAGGTTTATAATGTTTGTCTTGCAAGTGTTTCTCATGTCTACTGTATCCATATACATGACAATAACTTAGTTGAAACGCCCTACTAAGATTTTTATTTTATTTTATTTATACATAAACTTATTTAATACAACACCAACACTTATATTAACACATAAAAACTGGACATAACATATATCATTCGCCTTGACCCGTACATGATCAAAATGGGTCTATATGGGCAAGAATGGCACTATGCCAAAAACCCCTTTAAACTTCGAAAAGACTACATAACTACTTGTTTAGTACACAAAACTGAGTTATACAAGTTGACACACGACTTAATAACCCAGGGCGTTTCCCGGTAAGAGAGCGTGTAGGGAAAAAGGCTCCATACCCAAGTATTTCACCGAGGTTTTGTTCTCGGTCTTCGTACCCTTGGTTGCACTACCATTAGCTTCACCTATAATAAACATAACGAGGCAATGTAAGCAAAATGNCCTAAATGAAGACATTTAACAAAAGTAGAAGAAAAAAATGAAGTGAAAAGTTTAATTCTAATCTTATTGATATGATTATGTATCTAATTATTGTATTATTACTCTTAACTTTCTTTTCCAGGTTCTCGAAGAGTCGTGTTTATCTGTCTTGCCACACATCCTCTGTGAATACCTATATGATTTATCCAAGAAATTTAACAGTTACTATTCCTTTGTATGCAAGGTATGTTTTTAATTACATATGTTTTTTCTTGTACAATATTGAATTTAATTTCCGATTCTCTTAAACCAAAGGTAATTTTAAATTATTTGATTTTTAAATAGGTAAGTTAGCCGATTTCTGTCCCGATTTAGTGTAAATTTGAAAGTTTTGCTAGGTTAGTGGTTCTGTTGAAGAGAAAACATATCATTGATATACTTTAGCAACGCTTTATCTCATACACTATTGAATTTAATTTTTGGTTCTCTTGAACCGAATTAGCCTTCTAAAAGTTAATTAAATTTTGAATCCAACGGGGAGAAAATTAATCCCCTTGTGGCCACGGAGGTTCACCTGCGCCGACTCCGGGCTATCCAAAAGGGTAGTCGCCGTGGGATTAGTCGGCACGCAATGTCGAGTCGGAAACCCATGTTACCTAAATAAAAAATAAAAAAAAGTTAATTAAATTTTAGAAAGACGTGATTATATATTTTGGGATTTAGCGTAACTTTGAAGGTTTTGGCAGGCTGGATTTGTTGCGGAGACAAGCACATTATTGTTGTTTGAGGCAACCGCACTTGTAATGGAAAAATGCTTTCACCTTTTGGGCATTACTCCGGTATGGATTATCCAGCAGATTTTTTTTATTTGGTTTCTCGGGTCGGGTTTTTTCCTTGGATTTTGTTATGCGGGACTCACGTTGTTAATAAACCAAGGATGATTTTACTCTTTTTTTGAAAGGGAGTATATGAGATATATTTAAGTTTTTGGTTTAAGCTCTTTAATTTAAATTGGTTTGGGTGCAATAAGATAACATTAAAACTCGTTACCATACTATTGAATTAGTTCATAGTCAGTTTTAAACTTATAACCAGTTTTAAACTTATTGAATCAGGTCATAACCAGTATATAAGATAACATTAAAACTAGTGACTATATCATATACTAATAACCAATATAAAAAAACAAGTTGGTCAGAATTCCACATTTTCTAACCACTTTTAAACATTTTTTTGTGTAGACATCCTCATCCTTTGAGTTATCAGTGACCCCTCTGCCATTGAGATCACCATTTTCTGCTGCAAAACATCCAATGGATGTAAATTCTAGGTAATTACTAGTTTTGATATTGAAAACAATCAATATTTTTTTTGCTAAGGTTATTTCCTTCCATGCAATTTAAGTCAAATTTAGGTTTATAATGTTTGTCTTGCAAGTGTTTCTCATGTCTACTGTATCCATATACATGACAATAACTTAGTTGAAACGCCCTACTAAGATTTTTATTTTATTTTATTTATACATAAACTTATTTAATACAACACCAACACTTATATAGTTATATTAACACATAAAAACTGGACATAACGTATATCATTCGCCTTGACCCGTACATGATCAAAATGGGTCTATATGGGCAAGAATGGCACTATGCCAAAAACCCCTTTAAACTTCGAAAAGACTACATAACTACTTGTTTAGTACACAAAACTGAGTTATACAAGTTGACACACGACTTAATAACCCAGGGCGTTTCCCGGTAAGAGAGCGTGTAGGGAAAAAGGCTCCATACCCAAGTATTTCACCGAGGTTTGGTTCTCGGTCTTCGTACCCTTGGTTGCACTACCATTAGCTTCACCTATAATAAACATAACGAGGCAATGTAAGCAAAACAGCTTAGTGAGTAAACATATAAAAGTATGAACATAGCATGACATAATACTAATGTAGCTCCGTGATTCCATAAATACTTGCTTTTGATCTTGTACTAGTCGTCCACTTAGGGCGCTATGAACCCGCATTGGTTCATTATAACTAGAAATCTTCTAGTCATCCACTAAGGACATCTAAGTCACATATTTCATGACTTTGAGCCGTTTATACACACTGATCATCCACAAAGGATGTCTAAGTCCCATTATACTAGATGAGACACTAATAAAGGCTCGGTTATCCACTAAGGATGTCTAGGCTCCATTTCGGAGCATGTCATGACATAATAACATGTGTCGTCCACTTAGGACGTCTACTACACCCTTCCTTGGGTCATAATGCATATACTTATGCAAACCGTCCACTAAGGACGGCTAATTTAGCTATCTCGTCCACTTAGGACGGCTATACAAATAATATCTAATATTTAAGCTAAAAATGCTTAACTAAATCCAAACGGGTCATTTGGGGCTGTTTTGACCCGTCTAACATATATCACACATAAACATTCCGTATGTAAGTCCTTTAAGCACATAATGTATAATTTATAACACTATTAACTCGTAACACAAGTATATTATGTGAACATGAACGGGAGCACCACAAATAGAGTGGCACATTAACGAGTTATCAAGAACCCGTTTCTACACTTAAATATGTTACTCACCTCGAAAACGCTTGAATAGAACACGAGCTCCCTTAAAGACGTCCCCGGCTATCTCTTATAACCTAGGAACACATAATTTATATGGAGCTTATTAGGAACTTGATTAAGCTTATCATAATAAGCACTAAAAGTGAATAAGCCATAAGGAGGTGTTTAGTTCGTGGCTTATATGACCACGTCAACATGATTCTTGAAATATAACACCACAAAATGGTGTTATAGCACCTTAATAAGGTACCCATCATATTCTTGAATCATTACAATATATCTTGGTGATTTTAGAAAATCACCTCTTTACATAAACATGTGAAGTTCTATAATTGGCATAAAGGATGATGTGAGTGTGTTGTTGTGAGTTTCCGAGAAGGAGGGAGAATTCTCTAGAAATTTGTTACCTGGAAATGGAGAATTCAAGTTGTTATAATTTTAAGTTTCACACTTTGGCAACTTTAGTCCTGGGTAGTAGGACCAATTCAAAGTTAGTCCTTTTTGCTATGACATAATTCATGTGAGGTCCTTTGACTAACCAAAGTGTATAAAAAGTAACGGAAATCAATTAGGAAGCGTATAAAATAGTGATAAAACTGTTGAAAGCCAACTGATCCTTTCTCGACCTCTATTGCAGAAATGAAAGTTTGGTTACTGTCTACACAATTTAGTCAACTATAGTTGCAACTTTTTTGTTTTTAACTTAGTGCTATACAACTTAGTGCATAACTTAGTGCGATACAACTGTTGAAAGCCAACTGATCCTCTCTTAACCTCTATTGCAGAAATATGTTTACTGTGCTACATAATTTTGTTATCTATAGTTGCAACTTTTTTGTTTTTAATTGTGGTTGCTGTTTTGATTTTTATCAGGGATCGACCGAGAAATTCTCGGTTTGAACTGCTTTCGTTTTGTACCGCTACTGCAACAGATTACGAAAATGGTGAAAATGGTGGTCTGTTTGGGCTCATTTCAGTATCTCATAAGTATGGTTTACCATCTGATGGGAGGTCTCACTTTTTTGAGCCGGACTTTGCTCATGTTCCTTTATTTAACCGTGAGTGGTGTAATCCCATAAACTTGACCATAAACTCGACCGACCTTGGCCATGTATACCTTGGCCATCCCTCAGTTTCATTTTCTTCCTCCGTTGAGATACGTATGGAACTCTATGTTAATAAGAACAAGAATGCGTGTTATCAACTCTGCAATCACAAGATAGAAATAGACCTTTCAGATTTTTGGGACGATAAATCAGATAGTGCGTGTGGTGCTCTTACTGTTGAAGGTGAGGATGGATCTACATATTTGTATTACATTCTATTAAAGAATGCAATAGATGCTGCTTTGGAGATAGAGTTTGTAACAAAGACTCCTGGTCGTGAGGTTCGTGGATATGTGCTCGCGTATTATGGCGATGACTTTCTTTATGAATGTCAATGTCTACCTTCACGTAAATACAAATATATGGCATTACTCTTTCAACCAAATCATGTTTTAGAGGCCGGCAAAATTCAGCTCATTAAATCTACACTGGCCGTACCCACCAAGGGCACGCTCGTAATTAAAGCATACTTGGAGGATGCTAAATCTGGGAAAGTGATTATGAAGAACAATTACAAATTCAAGTCACAACTTTCGGAGTGCAGTGTCGGTACTATTAGTGGGACAGAAGGGGAAGATTGTTGTTTGGATCTGAAGGTTGATTGGAAATACCAGGCATAATATCTTTTGTTGGTATGTTATGTTATGATAACTAGACAATGTTATGATGTTTGAAATTATATGAACTTAGATACCGTAATCGCTGCATGTATTGATGGAATTGGTAATTTTGACTGATTTTGACATGCAAATGTTGCAAAAAGTTTCGACTGATTATGGCGAAAGTTGAATTTAACCCTATAAGTTATTACTTCAAGGTTTCTTATGTGATTTTTAACCAACACAAATTGATTAGAAATACTTGAAGCCTCAAACTATATCAATTTTGTTGCGTGTAGGCATACCGTAGCAGCATGTGAATGATTCCTTTTAGTCTTATTGCAGCCTCTGTATATTCTGGACTATAAACTGTTTTCAGATAAGGAGTGGTAGATCGCTTTCAGAGAACAATCACTGTTAGGAATTTCTATTTGGGCATGGTGCATATATACAACAGATGAAGCATGCTTGAACAATAACTCTGTATAGGGATCCTAAAATGTCTTTTTCTGATTTTAAGAGTAATGAGATAAGGCACGCAAGTGCCCCCATATTCTGGCTGTGCCATGGGGGAATATTTCCGCTAGTAGGCTGATACTCTAGGATGAGTTCCATAAGTATGCTAAGATACATACATGTAATATAAGCTGTAAATGAAATTGTTGAATCGGAGCAACAATCTAGGCAAAAAGTGCTCATTGCTCCATATTTAACATTTAATATGATAAAATAAGCTCAAATCGCCAAGATAGACTTGATACTAGTTCAGTACTATTACCAAGAATATGATGCAATTAAACATCAGATATTGGCCATTCTTGCTATGCTCAGCTGTGTTTACCTAAACCGGGCATTTCTAAATTCCTCCCAAATGTGTTGATGTTGACCAGCGTAATAAAGCCTAAGAAGTTACAGCCAAAGAGATGCACTTCACTATCAAATAATCAGAACTATCTTTGAAGAAAACTTCAACCCATTCACCTTGCATTTTTTTAACCCTTTGCTCTCCGTAAACCTTTACAAAAGTTTACCATGTGGATGCCCTTAGCGCTACATCTGTCATATTTATACATTGCACTTGAAACATCTTTAATCTTATCTTTATAAACACCTTTAATCTTATATTTATACATTGCACTTGATATATCAAAGTCTACTGGTATGTCATGCCAAATCTTCTTTTTATAAACATACAAAGATCCCTAAATCAATAGTTATCTTATCATTATATATACAATTTTATTGAATTTTTGAGTTGCAGTTAACTAAAACCTCATTAGTACTACCTCTCCCCTTTGTCCTAATCCAAGTCAACCATGGACCACTTGAAATAATTTATGGGCTCACTCTGCATTTCTTGAAAATTGGGGATCAAAACCATCAATTGAAGTTTGGATTCAACATGTTGTGATCAGATTGGTAGGGTGTGTAGTCGACAATTTTAGTCGAAAGGAATTTACTTTCAGAAGATCAAGATTTTTGGTTCAGGTCAGGTGTGTAACAGCGGCATAGCGACATTACATGTCATTGTTCAACCGCTTCCTTCAACTGAAGCCGCCTTATCACCTCCTTGAGATCTTTGAAAGGGTTTATGGCATGTCCGTTCATAGAATATGAAACTTGCTAAATATGTAACTTCAGGTCTAGAATGGTTAAACTTAAGGTATCGGGGAAACTTGCTACTAATAAAAAATGTGAAGATACCATTTTTGAACTTTAAAATATTTGGTACCAAGTAAAGGTAACTGGAATATAATAGATATGCAACACAAAAGCAAGTAAATTCTGGTACAAAAGCAAGAATATCATTGCTACACGTTTAAAAACGAGACATGCTACCTATTTAGTCAATACAATAAACTGCTAAGTACTCAAATCTCTTATCTCTGACAAACCTGAAACTAGGTAACGACCCAACAAATTAGATGTACCCAGACCTGCTTGCAATACTCGATGACGGGCCGCCTACTGGACAAATTACTCCTCTTTTATGCCTGCTACTAATAGATAATCTATCTAGAAATCATAATAAAACAAGTAGATCTGCATTTTCCAAACAAGAACAAAATGCCACAGATTGGAAGGCACATTGTGGGTCACTGGCTCAATAGTAGGTGCCGTAGTAGGACTGAGGAGCAGTAGCTGCAGTAGGTTGCTGAGCTGGTGGCACTGCTGCAGGCTGCGCGTAAGCTTGTTGTGGGACAGCCTGCTGAGATTATAAAGAAAGAACAGTGAGAAGCCAAAACACCAAGTATTCCCTGATGGCAAAATGGGCAAGTTGGGTAACGACTACCGACACGGTATTAATCATCGATAATTTTAACACCCTTGATAAATTAGTGTCTAAATTTGATTATAAACATTAGATTACTTAGGAGGTTATCCCCTTACGAAAAATTTGGTCAGTTGTTAACCCATTCGATCAATTTGAACCGCTTCCTTAAAAAATATTAGATATATAAAAAAGCAATAGTAATTATATGCAGTAATTAAATACAGCATACATTTTACTGTTTTAGAATGAAAATTCCAACAGGATTTTCTTGGGGTGTTCCATCAAATTTGCTACTAGATAAAATTGTCAATTGGGTACAAAAAATTCCTTTCATCATTTTATTAAAAGGTAAATTTAAATGAATAATAAATTAAAACAACTTCCTTGCACTTTTTGTTTATGTAAAACCACATGTAATGTTCTCACAATAAACATTGATTTGTAAACTACATGTTTGTATATGTGAATTTTAAAATACCTGAACTGGATATGAAGCAGGATAAGCAGAATAAGCAGCTGCGGGGGCAGCTTGTGGAACAGATGTCGGGGCTTGTGGTTGGGCATAGCCACCTCCATAAGCATTGTATGTGCCGTAAGCAGCCTGCAAGTACAAAAAAAAATGAAAGCATAAATCCCCGCTCTTTGGTGATGTCAAAATCGAAGGTTTTAAAATATCGACTAATCAAGAGATGACAAAATAGGAAGGTCTGGCAAGTTGGGTAATGAATCAAAACAGGGATGCATGTCACTATGTCAGTACGGTTGACCCATAACGCTTCTGTAAATAAAAGGTTTTAGCCAACTAAAGATGAAATTTTGACTATGTCACTTGATGATTATGGAGATAAATACTTGTTGGGTATATGTTGCAGGCCATTGGGTCAAGTTTGGGGTAAGTTTTAACCACTAAAAGGTAAAAGTACAGATTTAACACATAGTTTAACAAATTCTAAAAAGTAGAGCTGATGAGCTGAACAGGTCAAAAGTTGCCAAGATTGAATTTTTAAGTGCTAAACCTCCTATTTTCAAAATGATATTACTAGTGACATAATATCATCTTTGGAATCATCGAAAGTGTAAACATTTTTAACAAAAAGGGTCTTGGGTGAACCTGACCGATACAAAAAATAACCCATGATAACCCGCCCAACCTATTTTGCCACCTGTATCTTCAACAAACTACAGACACAAGCACAGGATCAAACAAATTTAAACAAAAGTCTATTTCCGAAGATAAATACCTGTTGGGTATATGTTGCAGGCCATTGTTGTCCTTGAGCCTGTGTAGCTTGTGGCCAAGTCTGAGTCTGAGGCTGGACACCATAACCTGCCGGCCACTGGTTTTGGGTGCCCTGATAAGCTGTCGGAGCAGCAGGTGAAATAGCACCTGTTTTAGCAAGTTTTGCTCTGTCTGAAACTAAATAACCATCCATCTGGCGCTTCTTGGACTCTGAAGCAGTCTTATGATGTAAAAAGAGCTTTAAATGCCTATTGTCCGCCTTCTTTATGGTCTGTGTGTCCCCAAAGAGATCTAAAAACTGTAGAATAAACCGTCATGATGTCTGCTAACACAGTCTACAAGTAACGTAACTATTGAATGTGGTTAAGATGGACGGGTTGGGTAACAAGTTAAAAGAGGTTCATGGAGGAACAGGTAAGTTTCAGTACGTTTGGAAACAGGCAGTCATTGCTGAATAGCAAAAACTCATGTCCTTTTTTAACTTTTTTACAAATAAATAATGTGATAGTGATGAATACAGCGGCTTCCATCATGTTTGACCCATTTAATCTAAAATTTAACCCAAATAGACCTTTCATATATAATTGGGTTTAAGTTTCCATAATACTACCTCTAATGATAATATAGAAAAATCAGAGTATAAAAAGTCACCTCTAAGAAAATGCTAGATAACTCTTCTCTCTCAGCATAACTAGCAGGACTCAAATTATCAGGACTAGGAGCTATGAACTTCTCAACCAGTGAGTCTAAACGATCAATCTGTTTTGGTTGTGATTGAATTGATTCCATATGAATCAAAGCCTGCATCACATAGACGGATGTAACTACACAAGCAGATAAGGACACATGTAAACATAATGCAAGAGAGAAGAAGAAAATAGACCTCTAAAAGTGGTTTTGAGAGTTGATTACTCTCGAGGGCTTGATCTAGAACCTCCCTTGCTTTCTCAACCCTTCCCAAAACCTGGCAACAGTATCGTAATTAGTTGATGGTAGCACAATCCGCAATAATACATCAATAGCAGATAACAGATAGTGAACCCAATCATACATGCACAAGTTCTGCCACTTCTTAAGATTTTAAGTTTTATAGAAACATTGAACCAGTAATTCAATCGATGATTTGTACAATCATAATAGAAGCATATGCAAGTGATCAATCTAGCGCTAAAAAGTTGGGGATAACAAAAGGTTAATGAAGAAGACATACCAAGTACAAAAATCGAGAATACTGTGCAAACAGAAGAGGCAATATCTGTGAATGTTCTTTTCCTTTCTCAATTGCAATTGTCTGTTCATACAAAGAGCCAGCGTCTTCCGGATTTCCCTAATAATACAAAGAGAAAATCAACAATGATTAAGGACGTGCAAAATGAGATCTTAGGCGCTAAAATGCTTGACTACTAACTGGCTTACCAGCCTATGTTCCATGTTAGCATGCTTGATAATTGCTTCAAGCAGACCAGGAGAAATTTCAGAATGAACAAGCTGATAAGATGCACGAGCACCTGCAATATCTCCACCATGCTCTCTAAATCTGGCAGCAAAAAGGTGAATCTCGGGTTGTCTCTGTAAAGAATATCATCAAATCATGAAGCAAAACAATAAAAACAAGACTTACATAGATGTGTGCATGTACACAGAGCATAAATGGTCGTATATATAATGACAATGAAAATATGAAACACCCTGCTCTATGAAAAGAAAAGTCCATATAAGATGCAGCCATATAAATTTCTCCAACGACATCAAAGAATCAATGTTCAAACAGCTTCACTTCCCGGTGACGCAATAATGGCTAAAAACAAGACGTATAGGTGGCCATTTCTACACATCTAGCTGTAAAAGACTAAAGATTGATTTGTGTTATTTAGATTACCAAACGCGTAGCAAAAATTTGTTTTGACTAAAACCTGTTTTATCATGATACCCAACCCACTTGACTGGCCTATTTACCATCAACAGTTTCCTTTCCCCAGAGAAAACACCATTGAGCACGCAACTGACATAAGGTAATAACAGCAAATGACCGCCGCGTTATGATGATGATCGTTTACCTTAACAAACACCTGGGTAGCACGAGCAAGAGCATTTTCAGCAAGATCCATACTCCCACTAGCTTCCATACACAAAATGTAGCGTATCCAGTACTCTGGGTAGTTGGCGCACGCAATTAGACATCTTTCATATAACTTGAAAACCTGTTCCAAAAAACTAACATCACGTATCTGCAAAAAGTGACTGTTCCTAGTATACGAATAGAAGAAATCACAAAATAGTAAGGGCATAGAAGAAACACAAAAGAGATACTCCGATGGCGGAACAGGGAGGCCCCTCAAAAATGATAAGAGGGACCCTCCTTGCATCACAGATAGATGATTAAGTAAGAACACACCTGCATACATAACATTGCAACTTTTAACAAATGGTACTTATCCATACAACACATGATGAACCCAGAATCTCGACTCACAAAATGAAAGTTTGAAGTACTTAGCCTTATAGCAACCAAATGGGAGACCCATGCTTTATCCCGTTTAATTAGATGCTTCATCCAACCAGTTTAGCCGATAAATCATATGAGCAGCAGATATTACTTAACTGTAAGTCAATATATAACAGGTACTCTAAACGCACAAACCAAATATAAAAATACAAACACTTGATGATGAACACTCAATTTACCTTATTGAAGTCGCCGACTCCTTCGATAAAATCAAGATAGTTATGCCAATTTTCGAGCTCTGCTACATTAAGTGGTCGAACATGAAAGTAAGGCCTCCTGATAGCAGTTTCAAAATCAATTATCTTAGAATCAAACTCTTTAGCTTTCTTATACAGCTCTTCTCTAACAGCGATATAACTTTCCAATTCTTCGGCTTCTGTTAAGCCTGCAGTTACAGGTTTGTAGGATTGCTCTACCGCATTCGGGTTAACTTCCCCTTCAGTTTCTTCATTATTAGCTTCCCCTTTAGCATTTGCTGCAGCTGAAACTTCCTCGGGAGTTCTCAATTCTGATAAAGGACGACTGGCTACTAATTCCCTGAAACTGCATGATAAAATAGTAAAATTATTTATTGTCCAGAAGGATTTAAACAGCAATATAACTAAATTAAAGTTTACTAAAGACTTCTTCAACATTTCAATTTTCTAGCAAATTGTCATAACCAAAACATAATTCCATTTTAAAATTAGATAAATTTTCATTGAAGTTCATATATAACAGAGTTCGAGTGTACGACTAAATATGCATAGAAAGGCAGCACGAAAAAAAGTAAGTCATGTTTGTCTCTCTTGAAATGTATACTCTATGCGTTTTATAACAATGGACAATGAAGTATGTAACTATGAAAGTATCTACGCAACTAAAACTGGCAATATTATTTCTACTGTGAGGACTTCACTTTAAATATACACAAGATGCTGATGCACACAAACAACAAAAGGTGTCCTATTATGCATACATATGATATTATGAGCCACCAAGTAATTATCGTGGATCTAAAATATACATGCATAGATAGATTGATAGAAGCAATTCCAAAAAAGAAGCACAGTACCTGTTAAAATAGCGGTCCAACTGCTGATTAGGATGCTCCAATATGCGTGTGTATATCATCGCAAGATTGGACCAATTTTGTTGCTGATACTCGTACTCAATATATTTATCCCATAACGGGAAAGACAGGTAATCAGTTCCAACATAAGCTAATCCCCGTTCAAATAGCCTGAAATAACATTAAAAACTATAATTTGTTAATCAATAATACAATAACGTCTATGATGTTTGTGAATGCAAGATACATTCACCAACATCAAAGCAGAAAAGAATGCATTACATAAAGCACATAATCGATTACAAATTTACAAACTAGACACTGTTTTTTACCTTCCTGTAATATAGATCATTTGAATCCCAATTGAAGGCAACAATGACAGGTCCATCTTAGATCTTAACTCGACTAGATCTTCTCAAAAGCTATTTGAATAATAGTATTGTGTTGAGACCATTATAAGAGAATCCAAACCCCTCTACTATTAGACAGCCAAATATAACAATGGCCTCAAGTCAAGAATTTATCGTATATCAGAAAAACTCATGCCTCATTAGGTAACGTTGTCTGATTAATGTTTGCATACTCGGTAATGTAGACAGAGTTGTAATTTCACAACAAAACAGAAACATGCTCCGCAATAATGTTTCTTTCTCCAAATAAAAATATGAAAAATGAACGTAAAAATAAAATTTGTATTTATTGTATTAAAAAGCTCGACCGCATTGAAGTCAGAAAGCTGACACATGTTATTCATAATCTTGAAATAATCAAAATGAAGCTTTTTTTGCTGAGCAACTCACGAAAAACAAAACCAAATATCACAGCCAAACAGGCCTCAATTTCCCACTTTTCCAAGTGTTCTCCCTGCACGACATTTGCCATATCCGGTGTGCATTTAGTGTTTAAGAAATAGAGGGTGTTTGGATAAGCTAAAGCTTAAACGTTCTCAAGAATACCCAGTTGAAAGCTTATGCTTATTAGTTTATTCACAACAAAACACCTTCAAAGAGCTTGGAAGTTTTTTGAAAAGCACAAAAGCTAATAAGCCCGAAAAATAAGCTTACCCAAAGTCCAAAATCACAGAAGAACAAAATCATCAGTAATTTCCCTCAGACAAGTAAAGAACCACAATAATAGTTGGATCTAAAAGAAAATTGCATTACCTCCTTACTGTCTCTGGATCTCCGGCATATGTACTTATGGCAAAAACACAATAGTGCAGCCACATATCTACAGAATATGTTACTCCATTCACTGCGCGTTCATAGACCTCAACAACTTTGTCAATAAATCCCATGCGTGCTTCATGATCAGCATACTTCTTCCAATAACCGTAACACAGTGGAAACTCAGCCAAAAAAGTATCATAAACCTTTCTGATCTTCAAAATATTATCCTGTTAATGAACAAAATCAAATTAGTATGTGGTGGCATAAAAATCAGCCACAATAAAGAATGCAGACGCTAATCAGTAATTGGTCAAGAAGTTTAGTCACTAAAAAAATTTCTTTGTATTAGACTACAATTTCTACTGTAAGAGCTTGGTATACACTTGAAAAAATATAAGCAAAATTCATGCAGGAATATAAATATTTTGGCTTCAAGTATATTGGTGGACAAAAAAGGACAGGCAACAGTGTTTCAGACGATAATCATCCTCTTGTACCAAAAGGAGGTCATCAAGAGGTGTAAAGGTCAGTCAGCAATCACGAAAGAATAAGTAGTGAAGAGGGTTTGAACAAGTCACATATACTATAAAAGCTGGTAGATTTAGGAGCGTGCAGATGGAATCCTTCAAAGCTTCACCTATGTGTTACTACTGAGTTTCACACCAGTGAATGCAGGGTTAAATCATTGGGTCCTTTTCAACTTATGGATAAAAAATATAGCTTTATCGGTGCATACAAAAAATATAACGCCAACATCCGGAGCTAACAAGTAAGAGATACAACTACAAGTAATTCACACTTAATAAACTTATGTCAACAAGCTTTTGCCTACCTCAGCTATTCTCTCAGTCTCTTCAATTAGAGCAGTCCAGCCATTAAAATCCAACGAATTGGCATTTACTATGTTCCATAACCGCTCTTCCTCAGGAGATAATGCAGCAACTACTGCCATGAAAACGAGCAGTTAGAAGATATATTCATTTTTCTCATAAGCATAACAAAAGCACAAGTGAGAATATATACCAGTACCGTCCTGCGGTTGGTTTGCAGATGCAGAATTATGGGTATCGTATGAACCGACGCCATTCTCGCTTACACTGGAGGGTATCACAGTTTTTCCATCATTGGCGTCATTCCCATTCGCATTAACATCCTCATGACCAGAATTTAAATCCGTACTCTCTGATTTTCCAGCAGCACCTGAACCATCCCCATGTGGGGTGGCATTGTCTACGTTCATGGCATCGGTACCAGTAGTCGGATTCTCCTGAACATCTGATGTTTGAGCAGCAACTGTTTCGTTATCGCCCATGGTCATAGATATAACTGATTTATCTTAAGCCTGTACACATAATAACAACCAATGAACAACAAAACAACGATAAAGATATGTACACGCCTACAAAAAGAATGGGACAACCTAATCATGACAATATTGGCAGCATCTTCTGTTTCATGATATAGTGTGTTTTCGGCAAAACTAGCTGGAACTTATTTTAACAGCTACTTGAAGTAGCTTATAAAAGTAAGAGCTTAATTCTATTAGAAACCTCTAATAAGCTTTGACAGCCAAACAACGCATTTACTTTGAAGAAGTTTATCCTTACATAGGAAAATAAGCTCAAGTTCTCTCATACGCGCGCCTATAAGCTTGTGCACCAAACGCGCATAGTAGATAAAAATTGTCAATAATTTTCCATAAACTCAGACGCACAGTGTGTTGTTTGACCTCATTAAGAAAGCAGAATCCTAACTTAGTTGTTTAAAACATACGGGACGTAAGAATGCGTGCCTATCCGTGATCATTAGTAATAAATGTGTAATTATCACTTCTTAACTCAACACGTCTCGGCCTAGGGTTTGTAACAAGACGAAACAACTCGCAAGCTACTCAGAATTACTCACACAATACACGAAATTGACTCAACTCAGAGTTTCAGACCGATTCAACCTACTCTAATAAAGTTCCTGCTCAAAGCTCGAGTTAAAAAATTCGGCTCCTAAATCTCGCAATCCTTATATGTACAATTACATGACTTTTGTCTTAATTTGTGCATCAAAATTAATACTTTTTCGGAGTACTCGACTCGGCTCAATTACACACCTACCGCCTATCATCTTATCAAGCCCTACAACAATCAGCCTTAATTCAAGCCCTAATTTCCATATATCAACACAATCAAAACGCACCGTTTTATCATCATATAAACATAAATCACAAAATACAAGCTATAAAACGATCAATTATAATTTATTAACAACAAACTATATAAAAATAATGAACAGTTAATAAAACCCTAAATTTGAATATATAAACAAAAAGTTAAAAAGAATATTACTTTGTAGAGTGAATTGACGGAGATAGAGAGCGGCTGTTTGTGTTTGTGTGTGTGTGTGTGTGTGTGTGTGTGAGAAATTTTTTATGCCCTAAGTATAAATAGTGGAAAATAGATTTGTGTTTTCTACTCTTTTTTTCGTGTTTTGCTATGGTCTGGGAGGATTGGTTAAGTGATGTGAAAGTACAAAGATGTCCTTTTTTGGTAGAGATGAGTTAGGCCCGGCCCGGTCCGGTTAGGTTATGGTTTGGTCTAGTTTGTTTAGCCCGGTGCGAACCGGGATTTAGCGAGTGTGGGGTTATTAGGTGGGGTTTTAGTTGGGTCGGACTAAAATAAGGGTCGAGTTAGTTGGAACTCTTATTAGTTTGATCAATCGAGGTAGGATCCGGATCGATTCATCGGGATCGATTCATACATGGTTTACTAATAGATGTTTATGAAAAAAAAACAAAAAAAACAAAAAAAACAAAAAAACAAAAAAAAAACAAAAACAAAAAACAAAAAAAACAAAAACTGACGGAACAAGGGGTCATGCGTTGTAATGGGACACGAATGAAAATTTCCTACGAATTGTTAACTTTCTTTAAAAACCTCGATTTTGTCCAAATGCATCCGGTCCCAAAAAAATTTGTATCCTATAATGATTTTATTTTATTTATTTATTTTGCACCCGATCCCTGTTAGTTCTAGTTTCCTCCCATAAAACAAGTCTCGAGTTGTCACCAAAAAACATGAAAGATTTGTGTTTATGCTATTTTTCCGCGTTTGTTAGTTTTGGAGAATTGGTTAAGTGCTGTGATTAGAGGTGAGCATGGTGCGGGTTGGTGCAGTTTTTGGTAGAAATCAACCCGCATCCGCAATTGAGGTTTTTAAAAAATGAGAATCCACATCCGCGCGGTTTTACGGTTTTGGTTTTTGCGGTTTATGCGGTTTTGTGGGTTGGTTTCGCGGGTTTTTGCGGTTTTTTGGGTCAAAGTTTTTTTCTTTTTTTCCCATCAAATTATAACTTTTGGTATATATTTATTATAGAATAATAATAAATATATTATAATGTTACATGATGTGTTGAAACATATATTCAAAATGATGTGTACTAGTATGAAATTATAAATCTATACAATAGTAAAAATCGAATGAGATGAAAACTTTTATAAACTTCGATGATAAATTGAAATAAAATTAAGCTATATTACCTAAAAACTTAGATAATAATTAACAATTAAAATGTGTTTGAAATAATTTATTATAAAAGTATAAACAAAAGCATTTTATCATAAAAAAATTATAAATTTTAGTGTGCTATTCTAAAAAATTAAAAAATATATTTGAATATGACGGAGTGGTGCGGTGCGGTTATTTTGGTGTGGTTATTCGGTGAAAACTCAACCCGCACCGCAAAATGCGGTTTTTTTAATTTCAAGAACCGCACAACCGGTTTTTGTTGTGGATCGGTTTTTGCGGTGCGGATTTTGCGGTTTTTTTGCGGTTTCCGGATTGCGGTGCGGTTCCTGCTCACCCCTAGCTGTGATAGTACAAACATGTCCTTTATGGTAAAGATGACTAAGGTCCGGCCCGGTCATGTCTTGTTCGATTATGGTTTGTTCTAGACTGTTTAGCCCGATGCGAACATGGATTTTGCGACTAAGGGTTATTATGGTTTAACGGGGCTTTATCCAGGTAGGATCGGGATCGATTCGTAGATGGTAAAGCTTTTTAAGACCGGCATGAGATATTATCGGATTTTGCCAATATATGTTCATAGAAAAAACAAGTCTCGAATATGTGAATAATATTCGCCTAAAGTATGAAGGAGATTTCTTCAAGTTTTTGGTATTTATAGGAAACCAAGTGTCAGCTCTGCGGAAACGGCGCCACTCGCAGAAGGTTCCGCCCGGTACCCCCCAGGTTCCGCCAGAACTGACATGTCCAAACTTGCACCACAAAGTAAAATCCCTCCAAGAAGAACAAGGTCACATCAATCTATATCATGCAATTGACGCAATGAGGAGTACTTCCAAAGTTGTGTAAGGAACCAAAGATGGTCAAACACAAACTTACTATAAGTGTAATGATGTAGATGTGACACTTTCTTTTTATGAAGTAAAGACTATTGTTGATGAACACACAAGGTCACATCAACTTATGCATTGACTCAATGTGGAATACTTCCAAAAGTGTGTAAGGAACAAAAGATGTCAAACACATAAACTTTCTCTTAATGTGATGTGACACTTTCTTTTTAAAGAAACAAAAGC
>LBNU01026341.1:38566-65669 GCA_014162995.1 Artemisia annua | reverse complement strand
GTAGGCCAACAAGCCATGATATTGCATGTTTGTACGAAGCACACGAAGCTCGACATCACATTCCGGGTATGATCGGTAGCCTAGATTGTACATACTTCGTTTGGAGGAATTGTCCAACCGAATTGAGGGGTCAATATAAAAGGGGTGATCATCAATACCCCACGATTATGATGGAGGCAGTGGCGTCTCAAGATTTATGGATATGGCACGCGTTCTTTGGACCGCCGGGTTCAAACAATGATGTGAATGTTGTGATGCAATCTCCACTATTTCTCACCGAGCGTAATGGTACAGCACCTAAGTGCCCATTTGTTGTGAATGGCCATATGTACAAGCGTGGCTACTATCTAACCGATGGCATATATCCGGCATGGTCTACTTTTGTTAAAGCGTTCAAATATCCAACCGACCCAAAAGAGAAAAAGTTCAAGAAAGTACAAGAGTCGGCTCAAAAGGATGTTGAACGGGACTTTGATGTTATCAAGGGTAGATGGAGTATACTCAATCGACCCTTACGACAACACACAATAGTAAGAATTAGTAAACTAGTGTATGCGTGTGTCATATTGCATAACATGATTATACATGACCCCGGTACCGCAATCTCGCCGGTTCATATTCGGGATCCTTCGATCCAACCGGTGTTTGACGAAGCAGCCTTAGCCGAGATTCGAGATGAGGATACACATTTTCGTGTCCGATTTGATCTTATGGAGCATATTCACGCTCAACAATTACCATACCTCGAGGTGTATGATGAAGACGATGAAAATTAGTTTTTTAGTATTATGTAATGGTATTTTATGTTTTTTAATAAAATTATGTAATGTTTATTTAATTTTAATGAAATTTTAGTCTTTTAATAAATTTTAATAGAATTTAAAAAAAAAGGAAGTGAGTGAAGGGTGAGTGGTGTGATGCCAACAAAAAATGGGTGAGTGAAGGAAAAAGTGGGAGAATGATGTGGCATAAGGGGATTGGTTGTAAGTGAGTGAAGAGATTTGGGGTGAGGGGTGTGTTGCCAACCCCCTTAGGGATGTATCCTAAGATTGTTTGTATCAATAGGTGGTTTTCTTTGTTTCTAAACTTGGCCTTGTGGCTCCTTCCTTTAATAATATTTACCATTTATACGAGAAATCAAGAAAATTTTAAAAATTATGGAAATTTTCAAAAATTAAGTTTCAACAGAAAAACAAAAATCTGGAAAAATTTATTGCTACAGTGCCGGACGTCGTCACGTGAAAACCTTGACGCCATCAAGGATGACCTGCCAGATTATTTCGTTTTGTTTCCTTGAAAATTTCTAGAAAAATCTAACTTTTAAAACCTGTAATTTTCTACAATGACTCGATACAAGCATTTGACTCAAACAAACAAGATAGAATATATGCTAATCATGAATTGTAAATTTTCATGTTTGAATTTCATTCTTTTTAAACAAGATATGAACTTCCCTACACTTATCTTTTTGTAAAATACTTTATATGCAATTAAGACGAGGTTAAAAACAAAATAAAGCATTTTCACAAATTATTCGAAACATGAAAATTAAACAATTATGATAAAGCATATATGATGAGACGAAAAATGTTACGTTTTTAGCGGTCGGTTTGAGTCCTAATTCGTATGTTTTTGGTTTGGATTTCACCCAAAGTCGTTTCTTTTCTCATTTTAGGTACTTTTGAAGGGAAAATCACAAAAGAAGCATTTTCGGGCGTTTTCGGAGTGAAAAAGTGCGGAAAACAACAAAAACTCAAAAGACCTTGAAGCTTACAGAAGGTGACGCCGTCACACTTTACAAGGTGACGCCGTCAGGAACAAGTGAAGTCCAGAATTGGAAAAATACTCGTGACGGGCCAGAGAGTTCGTAGTGCAAATTGGTGACGCCNCTGAAATTAAATTTGACACATATTCTCGAGCAATCTGTGTTTGGTTTAAAAATGTTGGGTTTGGTTTGAAATGGGTCACTGGGTCACTTTTTGTAGTACGGGTCAGTTTGGTTTAATTTATCAACACACCTTTCTGACAGTTAACTAAATTTATCACTGCAGGCACTATTCAATGTATGGATACATAGGGAAGCTAGCTCACGAGATACCTTAAGGGGCTGCATTTGTCAAAGGAGTTGAAGCCAAGTTATGGCAGGTAGATTGGTGCCAAGATCGAAGATAAAAGTGATCACACATACGTTCTCGATTTTACTGATGCAGCACAATTTGCATAGAAGCTGGTTTTAAAGTTGTATCAGATTATAAACATATGTTTTCCAGCAATAAAATTATTGGTTTCTTTATATTGTTGAATTTGTAATTGTTTAGATTTATGTATGATAATTAAAATAAAGTACAATGTAACATCATCCTAACTTAAAATGGTATTAGGGACTTTTGCTGACTGAAATTGGTTAAAAGTTTCTGTCATTTTAGTGATTCTGTAAGAAACTGGTAGTACCTTTAGTGACTAAAAGGGTTTAGTAACTGAATGTTTTGGAACTTTTGCCCACTAAACTTTTAGTAATAAAATACATTTAGTGATCCCTTTATTACTTACTCTTTTCAATTTAGTGGGAGTTGAAAAATTAACATTTAGTGACTGTTATTTTAACTTTTGCTCACACTTGTGTTAGTGAGCAAATGTCATTTATTTTGTAGTGATGCTGTTATACCCTTCTGGTGAAATTTATTTGTTTCTTCTTGGTGTTGCTACCAAACACATTACATCTTTGTGCTGCTACTTTAAAATTGTAGTTGCAGGTTGTAGTGGCTATGATGCCATAAAGCTAATCGTGAAGATTTAGTGGGAAAAATGAGATGCCCTAGTAGGAATTAAACCCATATATGGGACTTTACTCTTCACTAATGCTATAGTCCAGTTAAATAAATATAGGAATCAAATTATAAATGCAAATAACATTAATATACCCAATTGAAGACAATAAAACCGAGCTTCGTCAATGTTACCTATTGAACTAGTTATAATACCCGTGCACGCACGGGGTTTTTCCAGAAAAATTTAATTATATAGTATTATCGTTTAAAAACATAAAATCTTATGTATATTTTAAAAAGTTAGAGTATCAACATATGTGAAAGTAAGAAAAATAGTTAGCAGAAATTGTAAATATAACCATGGCATCGATCTTGTAGTTGATTCTTGAACATGTCTCCTTATATTGGGCCAAAGGTTCTTTGATCACATGAGTTTACACATAAATCAAATTTATTTTAAATTTTTTGTTTACTATATGGATATATAAGAATTTATCCGTGAAAATTATGATATAAGTACAAATAATAAGTATGCATGAGTTTTTCATTATGTATTAATATCAATTAATATTTTGTAAAAAAATTTTGGATGAAAGATTTAACTTTGTTTAGCTGACATAGATGTTAATGTTGAGGTTGATGTTGTTGTTTAACTTTAACTATTGATATCATGTTGTACAAAATGTGCGAGTTTAGTAGCACATAATGAGCGTTGATGAAGTTAAAATATACTCCGTAAAGTTTTTTAAAAATGTTTTTCCGGATATCCGTATATAAACTTTAAATAATAATTACATGAGTCGTTATAAGTACAATCGCGTATATTTATTTTCATATCACAGTAACTCGTACTTACCATTTGATATTTATATTACCGTTAATCAAGGTTGTAAAAATCGCTAGGCGCTAATGAGGCGGTTAAGTAGGGGCTAACAATTAATCGGTTAGGCGAGGATTAATCGGGGATTAATCGGATTATAATTTTTATGCACAAAATTGTAATTTTAGATATTATATTCCATCCACATACGCAACTAAACCATTAACATACCTCCTTGCATCATAGTCTTTAAACTTCCCAGCATGATGTATTTCCATAGAAAACATGGTAGGCTGTGTATCTGAATAATGCAATAAGAAAAACACAGTGACTACAACGTATGAAGGTAATATAAACCAAGACACCATCAATTAACACAATAATCTGCCAAAACAGTTCCAAAATAGGTAAATGAAGTAGTTTTGTTACTGTATTCTTTCAGAGGTGCATTTCCCTCGTGCTTCTATCGTATTCTCCAACTTTTAGAACCCATTGACAGTATCAATTTTTTGATTTTGATTCTAGGGTTTACATATGATCGGATTCTAATAATCGGGATTTGGGTATTACTTGGGTAACTGTGATGAGCAATTGGGAGGGAAATAAAAGATACAATAGGGTTGGGTGGGGTTTTATAATAAGATATAACATGAAAAGACACAATTGCCCTCACCATTTTATGACTTAACGGCAAAACTAACGAGACATCGGAATTAGGGACTAAAATGTGCAAGGTTTCACAAAATAGGAGCGGCTGGTGTAATTAAAATGAAATAAGGACTAAACATGCAATCTGTGTAAACCACAAGGACCATCCGTGTAATTTTTTCTATATTATATTATATGTATGAGATAAGCATAATGCATCAAAGTTCAAATATTTCAGGTGTTCAAATATAAACATAGTACATAATTCTTCAAAGTTCAAAGTCAAATACAGATATTACTCGGTTTGTTGACCATTTTTAAGCTATCTTTGAATGATTTTGTCTGATTAATCGATTTGTTGACCGATTTTTAATAGATTTTGACTGATTTTTAAGCGATTTTGTTGACCGATTTTTAAGCAATTTTGTTCGATTAATCCGATTAAACCGATCTTGTCGGATTAATCGGTTTGTTGACCGATTTTTAAGCGATCATTGACCAAAGCGATTAAATAGACCGATTATGATAAATCAAGGCCCTTGGTGAGCGATCAGCGGTTATGCGGGGATTAATTGGCCGCCTGGGCTGATTTTTACAACAGAGTCGTTAATAATAATTTAACTATATTTAATATTAAAACCCGTGTACGTATAGATTTAACTTTTAAACAGGATAACATGAGTTCTTATTTATATTTAACGTACATAGTAAAAAGATATTTTAATAGATGAAAGTTTAAAACTAATATTTATTTTAAAGTATTTAACGTATATTAAAACTAATTCTTACATTTATAAAATTTTGTAAGTTTAATAGATGGAAGTCTCAAACCAATACTAATACTCATGTAATTGTAAACAAAATTCATATATAAAGTGTATGGGGTATAAAGTGTAACGGGTTATTTGTTTATTATCTAAAGTTATCAAAAAACATGAAGATTTATAATTTTACACTTAACTCAATATAATACATTTAAAATTCAACAACTAATGTTTTATTAATTACCTCCTCTTTTTTTAAGTTTTTATTTTCGTAAATTTGACACCTATATTTTTATGTGTTTTTTTCCTTAATCAAATTCTTCACTAAATTTATTAAAGTTTGACCAAAATCAATTCAATTTTGACTTTTTATTGGCCAATCATATTGCTTGATTTCGTCTATGTGTCAAAATCGAGCATTCTAATTGGTCCAATTTTTTTTCCACTAAGATTGTTTTGCAAAAAAACTCCGAAATGATGTAATTCTTTTATTATATAAAAGATTCTTCAATGTCAAATAAACATAGTTCATTAATAACAATGTCTATATCAGATTTGCCAAAAGCTAAAAAAAAATAATTATTTGATTATCGTGATATCAAACCACATAATCAAAGCCAACACTATTTTCCATAATCACGTTTTGTTAGAGCTGATTACCTGATTATGCGTTTACAAAACGAATAATCTATTTTTTATAAGCAATTTCAAACACCTCCTTAACTAGTGCTGCGACAACACATTTTAGACAAACCCCTTGTTAATATATCTCCCTCTTGCAATATTCTATGAATTATTCTAGACTTTGACTTTATAAGTCGTTCAAATGTATATAAATATGTAAAATAAATGTATCATTTTCTTCTATCGTCTGATTAAAAAAAACCCAACACCACTTACCACGATTGATTATTGTATGTTATTTATTATATGGAAACAGTAATCAAAGTGGCTACACATGCATAGGAACCTCACATAGAAATATACGTGTATAGACACATTACACAGGATTGGTTTGTACTCATTATAAGAGATTTAGATAAGCACACTTTTATTTTCATGCAGGGACATCTTTAATGTGTAAAGATTCACTAGTTTATAAAACATTAGTGTCACGTAGATATGTTGTTTTTTTGGTAATTATGTTTTTTTGACATTTTAGCCGACTAATCTATGATGTTTGAGTACACCATTACATAGACACAATCCAGTTAAAACCCTTCAATTTTTGGAAAAAGTCGGCGTGACAACATCAGTGTTATTTGAACCTAGCAGAATTTGAATTTTGACAGTTCCCACGTTTTAATGATGCTACTCATAAGTTTTTTACCGCTAGACACCTGAAACGCTCATTTTTTTATTTTATTATTATTATTATTTTTAATATAGAAGTAGCTTATACATCGTAGGCATCTCGAAACCAGATTTCCCATTTAGCACAAAACAAAATTGAAACTCACTTTAAACTCAAAATCAACTCATGAAACTGTACATTAAACGTAAGTAGATCATATAAATTCTGGAATAAATATCATAACATAATTTTATACTTGACCCATCCGACCCAAAAGTGGGTGAATAAAAATGTTTCAAACACCTTTTTTTTCTGCACAAACTTTACATGCTTAACACTTTACATAAAGCCATTCCTGAAAATGTTTACATAACTTCAAAAGACATTTGATTATAACGAGTTGTATCAAGAGGAGGTTAAAAGAGTGCTTGTTATCAACTCGAGCTTCACCATAAGCTAACCCACTGGACTCTCCCCCTTGATGTTAATTACGCCACTCGGCTAACCTATAAAACATGTCATATAAAGCAACATACGCAATAGCTTAATGAGTAAAGAAAGAATAGGTAATTTTAAACATACGATATCATAACCATAACATGAACCATTTTATCATACTTTATAACATGTATTACGCATCATGAGCACAAATAATTTATTTGAACTATATGGTGCTATAAAAGCACAATTCATTCTCTTTGAATTATGAGGTGTGATGAGGCGTAATTTCATACGCTTTGTAGAGGTCATTTAGCCTCTAAACTCTTATACTTTTGATCATTTGTTACCCTAAATTGCTTTGCATTTAGATAAGGTAGTTACAATTCAATAGATTAAGTGAGAACGAGCAAAAACGATACCCAAAGTGTATACAAGGCAACAACGTCGCGACCATTAGATAAGCTGGTGGATAAACGATACCCTAATTGGATGGCAAGATGACGGCGTCATAAGCTCAACGTGACAGCGTCAAGGTCTGTTTTCGATATATATACAAACGCATACTTTTCCATTAGATAAGCCGGTGGACAAACGATACCCTAATTGGATGGCGAGATGACGACGTCACAAGCTCAACGTGACGGCGTCAGAGTCTGTTTTCTATATATATACAAACAAAAAGTTTTCCTTATTGAGTGTGGAACTTTGGAGGAGCTATTGTGTTCGAACCCTTGACGCCTGGTATCAGTTTTAGGCCTTTTGGCCCTTGAAGACCTTATGTATTGTTGAGGTAAGTTTTATTCATCAATCAGTCAATCATGTTTATCCGTAATTGTTTGATTATGTTTAATTCTTGTTTCTTCATTGCTATGCTAGGCTAAACTAATTAGTATTTACTTAAGATTGCATGAAACCTAGTTGTTAATCACTTTATCTATTGTTTCTTGTCAATTGTGTGCATGTTAGGAGTTGGAAAACTGGCTATATCCCTTATTTTAGCTTGAATGTCTACTAAAACACGTCTAGTTAGTGCATATGTATAAGGTTATTAACTATGATGGATATTTATTGTGTGAATTAGTTATTGGGTGGGTTTTGACATTCAGGTAGGTGTCACTGACTTAAGCTAGCTCATAGACGTGGGACTGACCAACCCGAAAGTGGTAATAAGGAATTCTCTGCATTGTATTAGATAAGGTAGTTACAATTCAACAGATTAAGTGAGAAACGAGTAATGCATGCCTAGGTAAATACGATTTTCCTCATATAAGAAGTCCGCACCAATTTTACTTTACTTGTCATTAACTTTTATCACTTTTTAGGTTAAATATTAGGTAAAATACAAACTCACTTAAACCCGATTGTTTACTTGCTTTCTAAAAAATACAAAAATACCAAAAAAGAATCTTCCTTTCAACCTTTAGACTTATCCCAAAATACACTTCAAGCCTGCCACAATATTCCCCAGAGAACTGTGGTAACTCCCCTAATTTACGCGGCGGAAAATGATGTCATTGGGGTATTACTTCATAGCACAACAGTCATAAGTTATAGAAAACGACTCTAAATGAGACGTTTTATATAGGTTTATCATTCAATTTCAATAAAACATCAGAGTTTAAAGAGGTCCCAACATTTCATAATACATAGTAAGCACTTCACAAAGATTTTAAGACGTTTTATCGAATGATAACCAAATGCAACCTTCAAAATATCCATGCTATTCCGTGCCAGTCAAGTAACTCAAGAACCTGAGATAAAACATACTAAAAAGTCAACACAACGGTTGAGTGAATTCATAGGTTTAAGTACGTTAAAGTTGTGATCACAAGATTTCAAGTTCAAGTGATAATTTCATAACTCGCAATAGTCATAAAGCACTTATTATTGCACTAAGCTCATGACACCAAAAACGTTAACAAGTACATAACACATGCCCCCTAGTAGGTAATTTGTCATTTAGCCAAAATCTCAAATATAGTGCGTCTATTTGCCTAACCGGCCAAACTAGATGGGATTCGTCAATCCCGATAGGCTTATCCACAATATTCGCGCTCACACACAAGTGATTAATGGTTCATGATTAGGGGCCTTTTTAGCACAAGGGGACTTAGGCAATAATACATTTAGGATGCAGTTTTCAAGCAATTGTGATCATAGAAAAAGTAGCATGTATCTCACCCCAAGTAGTTTATAAAATAGTTAAAACAAGTAAGAGTTGGGCTATGAACTCACCAGAAATGGAGTAGTAGTGGAATACGGAAAATGAGTACGTCAAGCGAAACCGAAAAAGTCACAAATGACCTATAGAAAGTACAACACGTCTTAAGCTAGGGGAAATAATATATAACGCTTATACTTAAGTTTTATTTAGTCTATTATATTTATTTAGTCATAATATAATTTTGTTGTAATGTTTATAACAAGTCATGGATCGAAAATGTTGTTTATGTGTGCTTAAAAGGGTTAAAACACATTGATGATAGAGTTTTGATAACTCAGTATCCCTTACTGTAACCCCTATATGCATGAACACAAAACAACCAATGCAATTACAAACTAAAAGTCTACAACAAACAAATAAAAAAATAGTGGAACATCTAAATCACATACTTAATTTCACCTTCTGTAAACGTCCTTCAATTTTTAGCACCACCTACAGAAGAAGCTCAAACAACATAAATCTGCAAAAACAGTACACACAACCAAAAATAAGTAAAGATCATAATAGACAAATAAAAAACTATTAATGGTAAACCATATAAATCAGCACTCGTTATCACGTATCAGACTTATCACAAAGATCAATCAAAAAAACTAAAAAAAGGACCGAAATAACTCACGTAAACAAATTAGATGGCCATGATGAAAATCGGTATGTTTGTTTAGAAAGAGAAGCCACGGAGCAAGCAAATAAACAGGCGATAGCTTATAACTGATTTAGCAATGATATAAGCGAAAACATGTGTACAACATGCAGCCAAACCTATGATCTTACTGGATCACAAATCGCCAATGCAAACACAGGTATACAACATGCATTAAGCTGAATTAAGTGGCAATTAAGTGGAGAACCCACTAAGAAACCCACTAACCATAATATTTTAATCACTTTAAGCCGACAATTTCACTCGGTTCGGCGTGTGAACAGTGTTGGACTGTCGGCACTAGCCGCGGCTCCACAGTGCACCCAAGCCGTCCCACTCCCTCAAGCCGATCCGCAACTCTACGGCTTCGGAATAGTGTCGGCTCCCAAAACACTTCAATGAATGTTATATGTTATACTTTCTCAACTATATAGGTTTTAACAAAATTTATAAGAATTTTCTAGTTATACCAAAATAACTTTCACTTTAGCTAAAATTATTTGGAACCAAAACTNAAAAAAAAAAAAAAAAAAAAAAAAAAAAAAAAAAAAAAAAAAAAAAAAAAAAAAAAAAAAAAGTCAACACTACAAAAAAAAAAGTCAAGATTCGAGAAAAATTGCCACAAAAAGCTAACCTCGCAAAATTGACTACGCATAGTATAAATCAAAGTTTTCAAGATCAGGATTATACTTAAAATGGTTTTCGTTTTTGCGAAATTAAAATCGTAAGATCGGATCAAGATCCTATGGTACTACTATAATATCATTTTCTTAATAGTTTTTGTAATATAATTCAAATTTAAAAATCATTATATATCATACACAAAAAATTATATGAATGTTTCATGAAAATGTGGTCCTAAATTATGAATATGAAATGTTTAAGAAGATTCGCATATTATTTTTAAATTCTATAAAATATAATCATAACTTAGTAGTATTTTAGTTTGCGGTTCGAGAAGTAAGATCGGATCAGATTAGATCTTAAGATCCTATGACCAGATCGGAATCTTATAAGATCTTAAGCTTGTTAAGATCCTACGTAGGATCCATATCGTTTTTGCTTTATAGTATTATAAAATCGTAAAAATTCTACGATAAGGATCGGAATCTTAACAACTACGGTATAACAAAATCAGTGGCGGACCTAGCCAAGAATCCAAGGTGGTTCCTTGATATAGTTAAGGAAAAAAAACAGTGAGCCAAATACCTTATATGTCGGGTCGGGTTGGGTCCAGTAATTGCGATGGCGTAGGAAAAGAACGGGAATTGGGTCGATCTATTCTATGTCGAAGCATCCGAAGCATAACTGCACACTCACACGATCTTTGCCGACAGATAGGTTTTACTTTGATTAAAGTTTTTTCGAGTGTAAAAGTCATTATAATGTGATTTAATGTTGAAAATTTGAATCAACGTTGAAAATTTCACAATTTTGCGATATAAGTACAACTGTAAATCATACGTACAAATTAAGTGAATCATTACCATAACTCGATTTTTACAAAAATTTGTGAATCATATTTGTGGTTTATAGGTTCGATCCAGTATTAATTGATGTCTATTATTGATCAATCAAATCAAAAATTATGAATCAATAGCTAATAAAAATCATTAGTACTGATTTAGTTTTAGCGTTTAAATAAATAGATGACTTCAGTAATATTTTTATTTAACATGGAATACATTTTAATTTTATTTGTAGAGCAAACTATTGAGTTTTTTAAACATAGTTATAAATGTAAAATGACGCATGTTTTTTTTGGAAATATTATACTACAATGTTTTGACTTTTGTGAAAATGTATATTGCGTAGTGTGAAGTTGTGAACTTTAACTGGATGTCTGGATGCACATACTGCGAAGTAAATAAAGTGTAGTCAGCGTAGGGATTAAAATAAAAAATCTCACAAACACAAGGCCCTAAGAACAAAATAAAGTATGTTAATAGTTTGGGTCATCTTTTTCACAAAAAACAACCAGCTTAAAACCTCCATTAAAACTACTAGTTGATGCTTACTTTTCTATTGTATTTTTGTTCCATTTTAGTCTTCTTTCTTTCTTCTTTCTCAAATACAAGGTGGTTCCTCATCATATTCTAAGGTGGTTCCTAATTTTTTTTATGCATAACCTCTAAAAGGTCTCGATTTGTAAGGTGGTTCCCGGGAACCACCTTCCTATAACATAAGTCCGCCTTTGAACAAAATATTTCGGGTCATCCCTCAAAACTGAAACATATTATTATCTATACTATATATAAAGGAAAAACCAAAAGGTGAAAAGTGAAAAGTGGAAACTATTAAAGGAAATGTTGAAAACATATGTTTAAAAGGGAAACTATTAATACACATCGAAAACCGGGTTGACCCTTAACGGTTCAATCGGTTGAACCGCCCGGGTCGAACCGGGTTTTAAAACATTATGTTTAATCCCAAGATCCTCAAACTTTTAGTATTTTCGTCTATAACCCATAAACATTTTTTATCACTAAAACTATCTGCCGCTATAAAATCCCGTTGCTATGCACGGGTACTCGTCTAGTTATATAAGATCATTTTCCTCTGACCTTTAAAATGAGGTGTTATAATTTCTTGAAAGATTTCAAGTTATTACTAATTATAATTACGTCATAAAGCAAAATAAGCAAAGTAGATTCACAAATAATATCAGAAAAATAAGTGCCAAACAAAATTTTAGTAGTTTGATTATTAGAAAAGTTGTAACCACGTTGTTGGCAAAAATATTACGATATTTATATTACTTATATTACGATATTTAATCTAAACATCCTCTTCATGTTTTGATGATGACAAAGATGTAAGTTACAACACATAACGTAAAGTGCTTAAGTTACTTGTGATCACAAATCATCTATGCATTCATACGTCAACATCTCAACGTCTCGAGTATGCTTCAACAATCACTTAAGGTATGTATAAACAAATGTCTAATACATTTTATGATCAAAGGGATTTTATTTAGACACTACGACTTTTATAAAATGTTATAAACATTTTATATATTTTAGAAAAACAATTTTGGTAATTAAAAGAAAATGTTTAATTCAAAATAAATATATGAATTCAAATTTTTAACCAAAACTGTTAAAATTTCACTAGATAAACTTTCCCTAGAAAAAGACAAATTTTCTGACTATTTCAGGAGGGTGGCCCCCTTAATTTTAAGGGGGGCGGCACCTATTTAAGGGGGCCGACACGCTCCTGTTGTCAGAAAAGTTTGCCTATAAATACTGGTTCATTTCTGTAATTTTTCCTTACCTTTGGCACAAAAATTTTCAGTCCCAATCCTTTCTAAACATCCTTCTAAATCCTTTGATCATAAGATTATAAGCTTTTGTTTCAAGTGATTCAATCCTTCACCACTCAAAGTGCAAGAGAAGAATATTTCCTATCATCAAGTCAAAGAAGTATTAGAGTCTAGTTAGTATTGATGTGAAGTTGTGGAAGTAAGTTATATAAGTATATGTAATAAGTAGATCAAGATGATCTTACTTAGTAGTGAGTCAATGGGTGTGTAAGAAATGGAGTGAAGTCGTGAAGACTAGTAGTGTATANAGTGATTCAATCCTTCACCACTCAAAGTGCAAGAGAAGAATATTTCCTATCATCAAGTCAAAGAAGTATTAGAGTCTAGTTAGTATTGATGTGAAGTTGTGGAAGTAAGTTATATAAGTATATGTAATAAGTAGATCAAGATGATCTTACTTAGTAGTGAGTCAATGGGTGTGTAAGAAATGGAGTGAAGTCGTGAAGACTAGTAGTGTATAGTCGTGATGGTGTGAAGAAGTCATGTAGTTGTGAAGAAATAGTGGTGTGAAGAAGTGGTGTAGTTGTGTAGTAGTAGTGGTGTGAAGAAGTCGTGTGTAGAAGTTGTGTAGTGATCGAAGTCGTGTCGTGAGTTTGGTCCTTGCTAGCATTAGGACTCGACATATTGCTTAGTGTCGTAAATCGGTGTAAGCAAAGGTGTGTACGGTTTTCTCCGCCAAAAGGGAGCTTGTTGAGTAGTGTTGTGAACTCTCGAGTAGGTGACTCGGGGAGTGGAGTAGGGTAAGGAAGGTGACCTTGTAGACGAACCACTATAAATCATCGTGTCCGGTTTGCATTTCCTTTCTCTTATCTCTTTTCATTTATTCTTGCAATTATCGCTTTATATCTATGCTTGCAAATATGTGTTGATTGTTGCTTATATTGTTTTGATGTTGATTGTATGATAGCTAGAAGTTAATATTGTTATAGGATGTATAATTATATGATATGGTCTAATGGACTTAGATGTATTATTCACACTTCTCATGTTGAGTTTAACTTAATCGATAATTTGATACAAAACGTTTTAAGACTTTAAAAAGGAAAACGTATTCACATAAAGATCAACAAAAGCTCCATTCATAAAACTAAGTTTTGAAAACAAATCCAAAAGCACACATATATAATTGATCATATTGATTATATGTTGTTTTCATACTAAACTCTAATTGAAGGTTTTCAAATAAACATTGAACAAATTAAAAAGAGGTAAAACTATTCAACCCCCCTTCTAGTTTTCCACACACGTTAGTATAATTAAGTATTAGGTTAATGGCATATAATAGTAGCGTACTTTCCTTTTTGTTCACATATCATATACGAACTCAAAAAAATACCATAACTTTCAAATTTTGTTTCATGATCATACGTTTCAGAGTCATCTCTTTGCACCGTCAATCCTTTTGACTAACGACCGTTTGAATTTAACTCAAAAATATGTTTTCTTTTTCACATTATATGTTTTTTTTTCCATTTTTATATGTTTTTCTTACGTTTTTATACGTTTTTATACGTTTTCTTACGTTTTCATACGTTTTTATCCGTTTTTATATGTATTCTTACGTTTTCATATGTTTTTAATCCGTTTTTATGTGTTTGCGTCTGTTTTTATACGTTTTCATCTGTTTTTTTACGTTTTTACGCTTTTATCCGTTTTTTATACGTTTCTGCCCGTTTTTTATACGTTTTTGTCCGTTTTTATACGTTTGCCCCTGTTTTTATATGTTTTCGTCCATTTTATACGGTTTTTATCCGTTTTTTCCCGTTTTCAAACGTAAGAAAACGTATAAAAACGGATAGAAACATATAAAAATGGATAAAAATGTATGAAAATGTAAGAAAACGTAAGATAACTTATTTTCACCGGGTATAATCCCTTTACCCCAAAAATCGGATAATAACGTACGAAAACATATAAAAATGTAAGAAAACGTATAAAAACAGGCAAAAATGTATAATAGTGGATAAAAACGTATGAAAACGTATAAAAACGGACATAAACGGAAACAAACGTATGAAAACGTAAGAATACTTATAAAAACGGATAAAAACGTACAAAAAAGGACAAAACGTATAAAAACGGACGAAAACGTTTAAAAATGAAAAAAAACGTATGAAAACGTAAGAAAACGGGCGAAAACATATAAGAACATAAGAAAAACATACTGTTTGAGTTAATTACAAATGGTCGTTAGTCAAAAGGACTAACGGTGCAAAGAGATGACTCTAAAACGTATGTTAAAGAAACAAAATTTGAAAGTTGGATGGATATTGTGGTATTTTTTTTGTTCGTATATGATATGTGCACAAATGAAAAGGTATGTTTCTATTACATGTCATTAACCCTTAAATATATTGTTCAAGGATAGTATTTTAACGTAATCTTGTTAGGCTATGCACAATGGTGACCCAGCCTGACCTTCATTTTGCCTGCCACATCACCTTTCTCTCTCCGGCGACCTTCAGACGACCAACTTACCACAGCAGCGACTTTCTTATTATTAGTTTTTTATTTTTTTTAATTCAATTTTTTTTACTTATAAATACCCCTTCATTCACCCATCTTTAAACACCAACTCATAATTTCTATAAACACCAGATCTAAAAAATGTCTCAAACCAAACACTCCCGTCACTTCTGAAGAAGCAGTTAATACTCCACCGTCAGAAATCATTCAGTCATTTCTTACTGAGGAACTGGTTGGGGAACCTGTTGAGGAACCAGAACACAATCCGTTTTTGTTATTGAGGAAGAGGAACGACTACTTCTTCAGGATGAAGAAGCATTAAGAGCTTTTGAAGAAGAACAAGCAAGGGAAGAAGCAGCTTGTATGGAGCGGGAAGCAAGGGAAGAAGAAGAACGTAAGGAAAGCTGGTTTGACCAAGCGTATAAAGTGTGGGAAGAGAATTTTGGGGAGTTTTCTGCTTACGACGATGGTTATTATACAAATTAACCTGTATTTTCATTTCCATATTGTAATTTGTATTTTCATTTCAATGTTGTATTCTACTTTGTTTACGCAATGAATAAAAGTTCGTATTCGAAAATAAATTTCCTTTCATAGACTAAAGGATTTTATTTTATTTTATGTTTTTTACAACCCAAACCAAAAGGTACATAAATAATTTTTTTTCTACCCACAAACAAGCACACGAACTAGGTCGAAACAACAACCGAGTTGTGGTTTTTTTTGCCCGGCGACCAAGTCCGACTGAGTGTCCACAATGGGACGACCATGGATGACCGATCAGTCGATCGAACATGATCGGCCCCAAAACAATTACTTGGATCCAAAATAATTCAGGGTGTGCTTGGTTCAAAATAGGGAATGCGAAAGGGAAAGACAAAGCGAATGTTAAAGAAAGGGAAAGGGTAAGGAAACAATTTAACCCAATTTATTGGGTAATGACCCATTACCCACTATTGGGTAATAAGTCATTGCATTAGAGCCAACCAATCACCATGTTTTATTTTCTTTCCCATTAATTAGGCCTTGTAGCCCTCAACCAAGCATCCCTCACTATCTAATCGAAACCAATCAAAACGTAAATTGACAGCACTCAGAGATTCTCTTTGTGAATACAGTAAAACCTCTATATATTAATACTCGACAAATTAATAAACTCGATAAAATTAATAATTTGTCCAGTCCCAACTTGGGACCGGTACAAATTTGGACATCAATTGATAAAATAATAAAATAATAATTTTTTTGAAAGTCCTGTGTATATATATTCGTCCCAACAAATCTATAAATTAATAATTACTAAAAAATTTCTTAATATATATTTGATAATTTATTTTTCATATTCAACTAGTATACATTGTAACTTGTACATATTGAAAGTTGTTTTTCTAATTTATTTTTAATCTATAACTAGTATACATTGTAATTTATTTTCATCTCTAACTAGTATACATTAGAACTCGTTTTTTTTTTTTAATTTATTTTGCATCTCTAACTAGTACTCCTATATATTATAACTAGTACATATTGGACTTGAAAATTTAAAAACAATAGGTAAAACCTCTTTAAATTAATAAATTATTAATTTATCGATATAATAACATCTCGCTAAATTAATAAAATATCCTGATTCCAACATTATTAATTTATAGAAGTTTTACTGTATTAACTTTACCTATTTTTTCCGAAACGATTATATATGCTCGTAAATGAGCTGTACATATTATTGAAAAGAAATGACTGTTTAAACGGTGGGAAAATAATAAACTACTCTAATAACTTCTTATTTTTAATAAGCGTTGACGTTGACTTACTAAAAAGAGAGTGTATTTATGTACTGTAAAAGGCAGCAATAATCATATCTCCGATCCTTCAATTTTTCCGTTCACTTTTAATATACGACACTTGTTTAATCGCTCTATCTGAAGCAAAGGTATTTTTAGTTGCACCATTTGAATCCTCGAGTCTAATTATTCTGTGAAGTAATTAGGTGTCAATGTTTAAAGGTTTTACATTTTGCAGATACAAAACATAGGTGCAATCAGCCTCCACAGGTGAGCAGAATCCATTAAGCCAGCGGCATCAGGAAATCAACATGTCGTCTACTTTATATGCTGATGGGCCTATAGTCCTATACTGAGGCCGACAATGAATCTTGCTTGTCAAGATCTACTTAGAGGTAATTTGTATAATCCATTCTACTCTTGTGATCCTTGACGGCAATGTCATATAGAACTTATTATTAACTTAATTTCAAATTAAACAAACAAACAAAAAAGACGTTATCATGCACCCTGTTTTATTATGAAATTTTACCTGGAGATCTATGCTTATATTAATCCTAGAGAGCATATTTAAAGATGGAATTAAAAGAGATTGTCTATACAACTGTCTTTGGGCATTGTTTTATACGTTTAATTAAGGAAACTTGATGTTCATCAAATTAAAAATAACATTTAATGACGCTAATTTTTCTTAGATTTTCAATTTGATTAAATACATTTTAATCAGTGTAAGCACTCGTGAGACAAACCCTAAAATGTTAGTCAGAATAACTGATGGTAAATGTTACTGAAATAAATTTGTGATTATACCTGTATGAAAAATAAGGTTAGTAAATACTGTAACTAACTATTTGCCCATTGGAACGATTACTTTACAGGACCCAAAGAAGATTACCTTAGAATTGGTGCCCCTCTATACGAAGCAGCAATAACATGTGACTGGGAAGCCGCTAAACACATTCTTCTGTGTAAACCAGAATTGGTAAGATATAGTATTACAGAGAATGGGGAAACGGCTCTTCACATTGCGGCAACCGCAAAAGGTCCCAAACTGAAGGAGCAGTTCGTGAAGAATTTGGTGTCTCTAATGACAATGGGCGACTTGGAAATTGTAGATAAAAATCACAACACTGCCCTGTATTCGGCAGCTGCTGCCGGAAACACTGGAGTTGTTAAGATCTTGGCTCAAAGAAACAGGGACTTGCTGACAATCCCAGGCGCCAAAGGAACAATGATGCCACTGTACGCGGCTGCCTGGTTTGGACATTATGAAGTAGCCAAGTACCTTATTGATAACTCCCAAGGATTGCATGACGACGGCTGGACAGATGCAAATCGTGGTTGGCTTCTTGAGAAATGTGCTGAGAATGACATGTTGGGTAAGCATTTTCGCTAGTATGTACTTTTCACTTCTCTTTAGTATGTATACACATGAACTCGTATTTTGACTTTAGCCTTGTCACTCTACGATCGAAATTGAAATATAAAGGATAGTGTTGACCCCTTTGTAAACGTAAACTTGGTTCAAGAAGTAAGTAAATGCAAAGCTGTTTAATTAATACAGAAAGTTTAAACAACCACTTATTTATTAGAAGATAAAAGCGAAAATACTATCTGATTGTTCGATGAAACTACAAATCCAATTTAACGTAGAAATATACTCGTATTATTCAACAAATATATTTCTACTTTAGGTATATGATAAAGCTTTCTTTAAGGGAGATGATTTGTACACTCTTATAATTGATTGACACATTTAAATTTAGAGTATTTTGACAATTATATCTTTACAGAGTGAAAATGAGTAAAAGTGATGTAAGATATAAATGTTAAGACACTCTAAATTTGAGTGTGCCAATCAATGATGAGAATGTGCAAATCACTTCCTTTAAACTTTTAAAGAACAGTGTTAGCAATTGTTCCCAAGTTTATACCACATTGCTGAATTTCATACAAAATGCTTTATGCTTTTAGGAGAAAAAGGAAGCTTCACTTAACAATAAAGATTGATAAACTAGTTACACACTACGGAAAAATGTCGTCATTTAGTGACAAGAAAAAGCGTCTCTAAAGTTCTAAATAAATGTGGGCCAAAGGTGTCAACAAAAGTTAGAAAACAATGTCGCTCTGTTTATTTTTTTTAATTATTCTTTTTTATTTTTTATTTTTTTCACCTAGATTTACTATGCGTAGGTAAAAGTGAAGTAGGTAAATATATATTTATAATGAAAAAATAAGTGTAAAGATAACTATTTTCATTTTAAGACGCATATATTTCAAAAAAATGTGTTATCAAATCTCAAATTTTTGACCATTTCTCCAAACTTATTAAAAAGTGTCACTAATGCTAGATTTAATGACAATTTTTTGTGTCACTAGAACCTGTCATTAAAAGTCAATTCTCTAGTGACATTTTTATATCATAAAGTATTATTACTATTACTATTACTATTGGTTATGTTGTACATTTCTTTTACGAAGTGATCGTTAAACCTTTTTTTTGTAGATATCGCACTACAAACAGTGAGAATGTATCCGGAACTTGGTAGGAGTACTATGATACTTACAATTCTGGCCGGAAAACCTCATGTTTTTTCGAAAACAAAATCTAGTTCTGTCAAGAGAACTTTTAATTCAGGTGAACATCTTTATATTTTGATTTATTTTTTTCACTAAAAAGAAAACCTTTTGCTAAAAACTGGTAAATGTTTTGTATAATCACACTGGCTTCGCCTTGGGTTATTGCTTTCAGTTTCTGCATTCATTGGTTTAAAGGCGGGAGCTCCTGAAAATGAAAGTGAAGCATTACAGTTACTGAGAATCATTTGGGAGGATATCATGAAACTACCTAAGAACCATATTGATCATATATTAAGAGGGCCACAGGATTCGGGTCATTCAGGTTCTAAAAGGTTCTTTCAAACTCTACAGCTAAAAAATCTCATCTTTAAACATCTTGACAAATTGGAAAAGGAAATCCAAAACACAAAAGAAGGCCCAGAACAAGTTTTGCAACTAAAAAACCTTGTTATTAAGCATGTTGTGAACATTTATGATGAAACTCAGAGGTATATTAACGAAAACAATACACCAGAGGAAGATCAACCTAGGCAAATGCAAAAGTTCATTTTTGATTATATTATGAAAATACATGATAAAACCCAGAATTCAATCACAAGCGAAGATCAAGCTCAGGACTTAAAAGGACTTATTTCCAAACATATCAACACAATGCGTGACGAAACAAATGCACAGAAAACATACTCTTCTCGGGTAATGTTTATTGCTGCAGAGACGGGCAATACTAACTTTTTAACTGAGCTCATCCGTCAAAATTCCGATCTCATATGGAAAGTAAATGATGACAATCAAACTATATTTCATATAGCTGTCAAACATCGTCACGAGGATATCTACTACTTACTTTACGAGTTAGGCTCAATGAAGGATATGGTAACTCCTATAAGAGATCTAGATGAAAACAATATGTTGCATCTAGCAGCAAAGAGTACCAAAAGAAAGAACCTTGAGGATGTATCGGGAGCTGCTTTACAGATGCAACAAGAACTATTATGGTTTAAGGTATATATATTCCTCTCTAGCTTCTTGCTGTGTTTTCCATATTAGTATTACTAACATAGTTCATTCATGTTGTAGGAAGTATGGTCTATGATCCCCCCTTCTTATAGGGAACGGAAGAACAAAGATGGCCAAACACCACATGAGTTATTCACCAAGGAACACCAACATCTTATTACTAAAGGTGAAAAATGGATGAAAGAAACTGCTAGTCAATGTATGGTCGTCGCAGCACTTATTGCCACGATAGTATTTGCTGCTGCTTTTACAGTTCCAGGTGGGTACAATCAAAACGATGGTATCCCCATGTTCAAACGGAATCCCACTTTTGTGGCATTTGTAGTGGCAGATGCCATATCCTTGATTTTATCATCAGCTTCAATACTAACATTTTTATCCATCCTCACATCTCGTTATGCCGAACGTGATTTCGAGAGATCATTACCCATGAAGCTGATGTTTGGCCTAGCTGCTCTATTTCTCTCTATAGGTACCATGATGGTCACTTTTGGTGTCAGCTTCTTCGTGCTATACCATAAACAAACGAAATGGATACCTATCCTTATCAGCGTGTTTGCTATCACACCAGCAATCCTGTATGTCCTGCTGCAATACCATCTTTTAATCGATGTATATCGCTCAACATTTCGTGGAAAGTACCTTTTTAAGCCCACAAAACGAGTCCTTTTCTATGAAAACCCCAGGTACTAAATACTATCGTGTTACAGTTGTAATGAGTTTCATTGTATTTCAAGCTGTTGTTCGTAAGATGGTTGTAAGTTGGTATGATTATGTATGTTTCCAGAAGGACAAATATGATTTGTTAGTAGTTTTTATGCTCCTAATCTTGTACGTAGGAATATTGGCCATGCCTTAAACTAGTTATTAGACGGGAGAACCAGAAACATCGCAGATAATATACTATTTTAAATAGTCTATTTATTTGGCCCAGCCTTGTGTCACTCGGTATGACAATGCATCTCTACAAATTATTATGAATACTTTTGAAGACAATGCAATAACTACCTTAAATCAAGCAGACTCTTACCCATCATTCAACCAAAAAAGAAACATCATTACAACATCAACAATTTAGCAAGTATAAAACTAAAAAGATGCACACATAAAATTCAACTACTTACAATTTACTAACTTAGTGACTAAGGTCTAAAGATTCAAATTCAAGGTCTTAGATTTTTAAAAAGCCATAAAAACAGGGGTGATCAAAGTCTCTGCCATAGAAACAAATCCACAATTTCTAAAAACAAAATTGGGGATTTTAAGCAATTATATAAAAGGATTACATACTTAGAATTATCATAAGAAAAGAATATGATCAAATTAATAAAAGGATCACGTGCAAACCTTATGTGTGAAGTTGAAAGGGTGTGAAGCGAAGTCGTCTACTCGTCTAATCTCTATTTTCTTTTTTTCGTGAGTCAATTAGTTATACATGGGCTTTTGGGCTTACGTTTTATCTTAAAAATACATTGCAATTGGGTTCCTTGAAGCGGGCCAAGCACCCCTCCAGGCTCCGCTCCAGCCCCCATTCCCTCCAATTAAACACTTTGTTGGACAGTTTGAACTTTGAAGGTTTATTTGTATCACAAAATCACGATTAAGACTACAGAGAAATTTATTTCTAAATTCACTACAAGAAAAAGGAGTTTGACGGGGAACGACGACCAAGTCACTTAATGACACTTTTTTGTCGTTGACTTTGACTGACATTTCGAGACACATGTCAACGCTAAAGGCAATCCCATTTTCATTTTCCTTTTCTTTCGAAATTTTCCAAGCAAAACGATTTCAAGACACGACAAATGTCGTCTCGAAAAGGTTTTTTTTTTTTTTTTTTTTTTTTTTTTTTTCTTTTAAATTTTTTTTAATATATTAATTAATATATTATTGATATATTTATAGATTTATTAATAAATATATTTATATGTTAATTAAGATATATAAATTAAATCTTTTCTTTTTTCTTTTGAACGGCACTATAAAAATTAAATCTTAAAAAAAAAAATCATAAATTCATTGACAGGTTTCAAAGGATGTTTCCAAGATCGAATTGTGATCAAACAAACAACATGAATAATCAACCATAAAGAATAAATATGGACACAAGAAGATGGGTTTTGAACCCTTTATCTATACTACATATAAAGCATGAATGACTCTCTCTCCAAAATTTTAAGACATACAAGAAATTAAGCATGGTTTACAACATTTTAATGCACCCAATTTTCATAATTACAACAAAGTAAGCATATTGTACAACAAAATAAAGCGTGGTGTCATTTTAAGACCAAAATTCTATCAAACAACATTAATGCTATTAAAAACACCCCTACACCAAAAATTACAACCATTTAAGCACAATGTACAATAGCTGCAACCAATTTTCATATTTACAACAAAATAAGCTTAGTGTACAACAAAATAAGCACGATGTAATTTTCAGACTTACAACATTAATGCTATTAAAGTGTCAATGTTATTAATAACTATAATGACTACTACTTACAAGAAAAGAACATAGTGTACAATACTTTAATGCACATAATTTTCAGATGTACAAGACAAGAAGCATAGTGTACAACAAAACACCACATTAATGCTATTTAATGTAGTCAATAATTTAACTGGTCAATAAATACAATTAATACAGTTATTAAAACACCCCGTATATAAGAAATGCAAATTATCAAGCATATTGTACAACCAAATTAAACACAATTCCTACATTAAATTTCACTACTAAAAATAATAAAGCACATTATACAAATATTCAAGCCCGAACGGGCAACGGGCCAAATGGGCTTGAGCCCGAACGGGCGTGGACCAAACGGGCTCGAGCCCGAATAGGCACGGGCCAACGGGTTCGAGCCCGAACGGGCACAGGCTATATATCCATAAATTTATTTTCAAAAAGAACATAATAAACTAAAATACACTATTCATCGAAAATTTTTATTTCAGTGTGCCCGCCGCTGCAACGCGCGGGTACCCTGCTAGTATTGATAATGAATAATCAAAATGGGTTGAATGTTTACATAGAATTCATAATCTATTTATACATAATGAATCGGTGCTTCATGTAAAGTCACAACGATTCACAGAAAAGTAATCATTATAACCCTAAAAGAAACGTTACAATGCTTTCTAAATAACTGCCTTCTATTGGGTTTGAAGGCCTTCGGATTTGCAGCCCATGACAGATAATTATGCAGGCTGACCCATCTTGTTATCCTTTGGCATGTTAGACATTAGAAGGACATTAGAAGCGTCCAACATTCCCCCTAATGTCGATATGCCAAAATCTATGTTCTTCTTTGTCCTTGATTCTTCTTGCTCATGCCTTCCTTCAATCTTGTAGTTTATTGATACTTGTTATTAAAGATCAAAAAATAAAATGCTCAATCTTGACTGTTCTTCTTGTCTGCTTATTTAATAGGGTTTGATCACAGGATCTTGTCGATCTCTATGGCATTCTTGCCTTGTGAAACATGTTCTTCTGTTCCAAAAAGTGATCCCCTTGCAGTGCTTGAAGTCGTCCAAAATATTGATTGTAACATGTAGATCTTCGCGCCATGTTCTTGACACGCCAAGTATTTTTATGGCTTTTGTTGGTAAAAGAGAAAAACCAACAAGCCTCTTAAAATGCATCTATTATTTCCATGGTTGCTTTCTTCTTGGTTAACGATCATCTCGGTGTTGTAACCGTTTCTTAATTTTTCTTCTTAATTGGCATGGCTTCCTTCATGGTGATTGAATATGAATTGTTGTTGTTTTGATCCCCTAGGCTCTGATGCCACTGTTGACAGGTTCCAAAGGATGTTTCCAGGATCGAATTGTGATCAAACAAACAACATGAATAATCAACCATAAAGAATAAATAGGAATGCTCATTTTTCCAATGCTTCTTTAAAAAGCTATGAGCGGTGAGCTGTGGCTACTGCTCACTGCTACTTTTACCAAACACACCCGTTGTATCATGATTTATTGTACTGTTGGATACACTTAAGTGCGCTGAGAGTCTTATCACATCCGGGAATATTTGAGAGATCGAGTTCTATTAAAATCAAGTGTCATCTTATTCAATCAAGAAGAATCATCACAATTCTTAAGAAAGTTTTTCACATCCGATAATATTCAAGTGATCGAGTCCTATGAATCAAGTGTCTTCCTATTCAATCGAGAGGGTCAATGCATTCCATTAGATTATATTGATAACGCACATTGGAAATGACATCTTTGTTGTTACGCAAGTCAATACAAAGTATCATCGTTCCTAATCGAGTCTTATCATATCCGGGATTATCACATCCAGGAAGTCGGGTTATATGAATCAAGTGTCTTCCTATTCATTAGAAATGAAACATCACATTTCATTAGATTATATTAATAGCACACATAGGAAATGGCATCCTTTGAGTTACACAAGTCAATATGAAAGTATCGGTGCTACTAATCAAGTTTTATCATATCCGGGTATAATCAAGTGGTCGGGTTTTGTGAATAAAGTGTCTTTATATTCAATTGAAAGGAATCATCACCTTTCTTTATATTATACTGATAGCACACATAGGAAACAACAACTTTTAGGTTACTCAAGTCAATACGAAAGTATCATTGACCCTAATCAAGTCTTATCACATCTGGGAATATTCAAGTGATCGATTCTATAAATCAAAAGTCTTCCTATTCAATCGAGATTAATCATCACATTTAATTAGATTATATAGATAACGTACATAGGAAACGACATCTTTCGGGTTACGCAAGTAAATACAAAAGTATCGTTGTTCCTAAGCAAGTCTTATCACATCTAAGAAAATTCAAGTGACAGAGTCCTATGAATCAAGTATCTCCCTATCCAATAAAGAGGAATCATTTCATTTAATTAGATTGTACTGATAGCGCTTATAGGAAACGACATCTTATAGGTTACACAAGTCAATACGAAAGTACCATTGCTCCTAATCAAGTCTAATCACACCCAAGAATAATAAAGTGATTGAGCCCTATGATAGAAGTGTCTTATTATTCAATCAAGAGGAATCATCACATTTCATTAGATTATATTGATCACATATAGGAAATGGCATCTTTTGAGTTACCTAAGTCAATAAGAAAGTATCGATGCTCCAAATCAAGTTTTATCACATCCGAGAATATTCAAGTGATCGAGTTGTATGAATAAAGTGTCTTCCTATTCAATCGAAAAGGAATCATCATATTTCATTAGATTATATTGATAGTGCACATGGGAAAAACATCTTTTGGGTTACACAAGTCAATATGAAAGTATCGTTGCTCCTAATCAAGTCTTATCACATCAGAGACTATTCAAATGATCTAGTCCTATGAATCAAGTATCTTCCTATTCAATCGAGAGGAATCATCATACATCTTTATATTCTATTGATAACGAATATAGGAAATGACATCTTTTGGTTTACGCAAGTCAATATGAAAGTATCATTGCTCCTTATTGTTGAAATGTGTTATCGGTATAATATATAATTACATGACTAAGTATACGTGAGCCTTAGGGGTAACATTACTACACTACACACGATCGGGTTCTTTGCCCGTTGGATCTAAATATAAAATTTAAAACGTGATCTAAATAAGCATCAAGCGTCCTTTGTGGATAACCCAAATTAGAAAATCATGATGACAGGTTAGCGCCCCAAGAAGAGTACTCTTTGGCTAGGGAAGTTCTCAAATATAGCAGGACGACTGAGTATCGTCTAGCCAAAAGCACGTGCTCAGATTTATAGTCATGTTTATGAATTCAGAACCAGAATATACCATGTTTATGAAGTTAGAATCAGAACCATAATATGCCATGTTTATTAATTCAGAACCAAAGTATACCTTGTTTATGAATTCAAAACCAGAAATTATAAGCAAAATGACTAAAAGTCGTACAATTTACAGCATGTTATATATCATTATGTTCATGTTTAGAATTGCTAGTATTATTTCAGATTAGTTCCGTTTACTCACTAAGTCGCAAGGACTTATCGTTCTCAGTTCCTTGTTTTGCAGGTTTGTAAGATGAGACCAAGCTATGTGTTAAGTGGGGCGTATGGGTCAAAATGTTGTAAGATGAGACCAAACAAATGAACTGTTTATGAAAATGCCTATGAAGGTGTTTGATGAAATTTCTGAATGAGTTTCTTCTCTCATTTGAGACTTTTAAAGCGTATCTTCAAAAGTAAATACTTATTCTTTTTATAGAAAACATTAGTTCTTCATAAATAATCTCACGGATAAATAATTTTTGAAATTTTTATTTTTTTGTTATCACAATGTCAATAAAAAGTTTTTTTTTA
>LBNU01026341.1:20259-38474 GCA_014162995.1 Artemisia annua | reverse complement strand
AAAAAAAAAAAAAAAAAAAAAAAAAAAAAAAAAAAAAAAAAAAAACTAACTTTTGTTAAGTGTTTGTAAGTTTATTTGTCCAGTTAAAATTAAACAAACAAATATAAACAAAATTCTGTTCGTATTCATCCGTTTCATTTATAGCCCTAAGTATATCACATTTTGATGTTTATTGAAAATATATAAGATTATGCCTTTTCTTAACCCATATAGTTTTTTTTCAGGTTACACTTATTTTGAGACTGTGCTGTTTGATTTCGACTTAATTAACTTAATATGAAAAATACTGAATTAATTAAGTCATATGAAAACTGTTTGTTTGTGACTTAATAGATAAAGATGACTGAAAATATCAAGTAATAAAACTGAGGTTGTCTGCATTAAGTCATCTCTTAATTAAACATGACTTAATAAAAAAATTTAGGGTGTGTTTGGTTCATGCTTTTAGGTGGGTATCACCCAAAGAAAAAATGAAACCTTTGTTTGGTTGTAACTAGGGCCCACAATTTGGGAATGATGGAATAAAAATGTGATAGATTTCATTCCACCATATTTTGGTGGGTTTTCTTGATTCCATCCAATCAATTTTTTTTTTATTTGATAGAATTTTTTCAACCACACATTATTTATTCTTTTTCTTATATTATAATTTTTCAACCACAAATTACATATAATAATATATTTTCTCTCTCCTACTTTTTTCTCAAATCTTTCAAACCTTTCCCAAATCCAAATCCAATTCCAATCCCACTTGCGAACCAAACGCACCCTTAACAAACAAGCCCAAGATAGTGTTTGATAATAACTTAAAGAGTCTTAATTATAAATAGGTAAATTTATTAAGTCATTAATTGAGTGTTTGTTTGGTGCTTAATTTAAATGGATGATTTTCTAGAAAAAGCCATGGAAGTGAGGGTTTCCATATTAAGTCATCACTTTTATTTTATTTTTACATATTTACCATCCACTTTTTAACCTCTAATTCAGCACTTATTTTAAATAAAATGGTATAACAATAATTTTTTCTAATTCAGCACACAACACAAACAACTATTTATTCATCTACAAAAAGATAGCATATATCTAGACAAACACTTTAATTTAACAAGACTTAATAAAAAAACTAAACAAAGACGCCCTGACATGAAGAGTAAGGATAAAAAAAACTAGTAAAAAAGTGAATTATAAAGAAAACTCCATGATAAGAAAATGGTCACATCTTATCAACGGTAAAAAACTAGACCCGTAATACTCAAACCCAAAACCGAAACCAAAACCATCAATACAATAAGCGGGCAAATTTATATATTCAAATCCTTCAAAAACACACACAGTTACACTCGACCGTTATAACGGCCACAACAACAATCTCAACAACTATGGCGAGAACCAAACAGCCCGCGAAACGCAGCACTGGTCACCGACGAGACGGTTCGATTTCTCATACTCATTTTCATAGGTTTAAGCCAGGGACGCAGGCGCTTCGTGAGATTAGGAAGTTGCAGAAGTCGGTGGATCTGCTTATTCCTGCTGCTCCGTTTATTCGTGCTGTAAGTCTTTCGTGCTCTTTTTGTTTGTTTGTATTTGTGTATATTTTATAAAGTAAGAATTGAAAACTGAATATGGATTTTAGCATTTTAGCGAACGGAATTTACTTGCGGTAATCACTAAACTTGTAGAATAAGTTGCGTATCAGTAAACTCCTCGTAAGTCGCCGAAAAAAAAAAAAAAAAAAAGGAAGAATCTAGGATAGAAACTTATAGATATATGGTGGTGTTTGGTACATATAGTGGCAATCATAGGATCTCGATTTATTATTGAGATTCCAATGTTTGCTTCATTAGTTGAACAGAATATTGAGATTCATATTGTGAATACTGTCAATTTGCTTGTTCCTGCTCCTCCGTTTACCTGAACTGTAAGTTGTTGTTTTTGTATGTATATCTGCATATTGAATGTTATTGTTCTGGCGCCAGGGGTTAGGATAAATAAGGAATAACAAAAATGAATTGTGAATTATTCTAGTTTACTTACGTTTAGAGTGCTTTCGGTGTTGTCTTGTAATTGATGATTAGTAATAATCCATGTATATTTTCAGTTCATGAACTTAGTGAATACAGTGATCTAGAGAACAAAATAATGGTGTTTTTGATTAATCATGACTGCATTTAATACTAACATAAAGAGCTTCCTGTTTATCTGGTGTTGGATAAGTTATGCTTAAATAAACTCCACACAAGTAGTAACAGTTAAAATAGGCAGGAGATTTGGGGTAAAGATTATACACTCGTTTAGTGTGACTTGATTTGGCATATGATTGTGTTTGGTACAAATAGTGGCAATCATAAAGGCTTTGGATTCATTATTGTGGTTGCAATATTTGCTTCATGAGTTAAGTCAGGTAATGAGATTCAAAGTGTGAAATGCTGTCATTTTAGCAATTTGTCAAAATCTATTTCTGAATATGTTGATTCTCTGCTAAACAAGTAGTCAATTATTATTTCGTTTTCCTTCACTTTCCATTTAAGCATGGTAATCTTTTGCCCGATGAGTAGTTGACCTTCCCTTACCTCCTTTGACATTAGGCCAACGTGCCAGTTCTTTGTGCATTGGCATTTCTGCGTATTGATTGCATATCAAGAAGTGCCAACATGTTGAATAAAGATGTACTCCGTACTATTTTGTATATGAAACAATTTATATCAAATACAAACTCAAACTGCTAGTAGTTCTTTTTTCTTCTATTTGTTATTGTTTAAAAACAAAGTGTCATATACATTTACTTTTCTGGAAGTAAAGATCAGATACAGTGCACTTTAACTTGAGATTTTTAAAAAATCTTCAGAAAGTCATTGTTTTCTTCTGAACATTTAACATGATTGATAAACTGCGAAGTAACTTCCTATCTTTTATTAATCTTATGTTGATTCTTTAAGTTTATTGTTTGTATTTAGAGTAGTGATTGACATGCCTAAAAATATGACCAACTTGTATGGCTAATCCATTCAACATTTGGCACATCTTTTGATCATTTTCTCACTCTACATGTTAACCATAAATTTTGACACATTACACAATCTCCTCTTTAGGCATATATTAGGCACACCAAGTAGTCATCAATATTTTTCTTGTGTTTAAGGGCCCATTAGTTCCATTTTTGTAAGAAGTTTATTACATGTCCCAAATCTTAAGGTTTATTGTTTGTAACCAAGGCTCCAATTGGTTATGTTTTTTACGAAGTTTATTACAAATCCCAAATCTTGTGCAGAAAATTGTGATAAATACATCATATTTTAGGTAAATCTTCTTGTCTGTACACCAATATTCATTGCATATTAGTTACATTTTTTTAAGAAGTTTGAAACAAACCCCAAATATTGTGCAAAACACATGTGATAAATACATCATATTTTAGGTAAATCTTGTTTGCATCAAAATCATCAGATTTAGAGCATACATGAGGTACACTAGGTTTACTGCATACAATGTTTATGATTAATGTCTGTCTTACATTTTGTGAGCTATTCATTCCATTGCTTAGTACTAGCTTGCTAGGAGTTATTTTCCAGTTTAGGAATTTTACTAAATGGTAGTAGTGTGGGCTGGTCCTCAATTTCTTTAGGTCTATGGTCATCTTTTTGCTTTCTTTCTAATATGGTAAGAAAGCATCAACGTTTGCTTGATTTCGTGTTTTTCTTGTTAGCATGACATGTTTCGTCATATAGGGCAGTGCACTTTTGGCGTAGCTAACTAAGTTGGTTGGAGTATCATATTGTTGGATGTTCTCCTTTACTGAATTTTAGTAGCTTGCTCTTTGCAGGGTTCTGTTTCTTGGGCCTCTTTTACTCACATCTGTATGGGCCCAAGTAGAAATATAGACTTAACTACATAGGCCTGTAAATGGTAACTCAAGTATCTGATTCATAACTGATTTCTGAATTCAGTAATAAGTAATATAGGCATTTGAAAATTCATGTTAAAGTTGTTGTCATTAATTGGTTTTAATTTGTTATAGACTTATAGTTATATTTAATTTTATTAAATATCTGACTGATTTTTGGATTCCTATCAACTTTTTTTCTTCTATAAAGCAATATACTAACAACAGTAACGAACATACTAAATTTAATGACGCCTAATATTTTTTATAAATATTTTATGTATTTATATCAAGTTCATTTTTCTTTGCATTTGTTACAGACTCACAGTTGACCTACATAGAGTCAGTTTTAGTTCAGCAAGTATTCAGCTTTGAAAGTTGTGTTGTTTTTGTTCTTTCGTCTAGGTGTCGTCATAAGTCATAACTATTACTCATATCCATATATCTACCAGTTGTTGTTCATAGGGCACCACTCCTATCTAACATACATGAAGTAAAGTAGTATGCACGGAGGACCTAATACACTGGCGCAGGCCACGAAACAGATCACCTGTGGCACTGCCTGCTGATCATGTGTAAATGAAATGTTATTCCTAGCCATATCAGCGTCATATATCGTCTTTTCAAGGGAAGATCAGGGGATGCTATTTTGCTACCTATTTTCATGTTGTATTAATATGAAAAAACTTGACCTTGAGATGTTTAGTTCGTCAGTGCATAGTTCACAATGATATGTTGTGTCATGTTCTGTGTTTCCATTTATATATTTGTGTANATCCATATTTTTCTTGTGTTTAAGGGCCCATTAGTTCCATTTTTGTAAGAAGTTTATTACATGTCCCAAATCTTAAGGTTTATTGTTTGTAACCAAGGCTCCAATTGGTTATTTTTTTACGAAGTTTATTACAAATCCCAAATCTTGTGCAGAAAATTGTGATAAATACATCATATTTTAGGTAAATCTTCTTGTCTGTACACCAATATTCATTGCATATTAGTTACATTTTTTTAAGAAGTTTGAAACAAACCCCAAATATTGTGCAAAACACATGTGATAAATACATCATATTTTAGGTAAATCTTGTCTGCATCAAAATCATCAGATTTAGAGCATACATGAGGTACACTAGGTTTACTGCATACAATGTTTATGATTAATGTCTGTCTTACATTTTGTGAGCTATTCATTCCATTGCTTAGTACTAGCTTGCTAGGAGTTATTTCCCAGTTTAGGAATTTTACTAAATGGTAGTAGTGTGGGCTGGTCCTCAATTTCTTTAGGTCTATGGTCATCTTTTTGCTTTCTTTCTAATATGGTAAGAAAGCATCAACGTTTGCTTGATTTAGTGTTTTTCTTGTTAGCATGACATGTTTCGTCATATAGGGCAGTGCACTTTTGGCGTAGCTAACTAAGTTGGTTGGAGTATCATATTGTTGGACGTTCTCCTTTACTGAATTTTAGTAGCTTGCTCTTTGCAGGGTTCTGTTTCTTGGGCCTCTTTTACTCACATCTGTATGGGCCCACGTAGAAATATAGACTTAACTACATAGGCCTGTAAATGGTAAATCAAGTATCTGATTCATAACTGATTTCTGAATTCAGTAATAAGTAATATAGGCATTTGAAAATTCATGTTAAAGTTGTCATTAATTGGTTTTAATTTGTTATAGTATGCACGGAGGACCTAATACACTGGCGCTGGCACTGCCTGCTGATCATGTGTAAATGAAATGTTATTCCTAGCCATATCAGCGTCATATATCGTCTTTTCAAGGGAAGATCAGGGGATGCTATTTTGCTACCTATTTTCATGTTGTATTAATATGAAAAAACTTGACCTTGAGATGTTTAGTTCGTCAGTGCATGTTCACAATGATATGTTGTGTCATGTTCTGTGTTTCCATTTATATATTTGTGCACTTGGTGATGCTAAAAAAATTTAGTTCATCGGTAATAACCTGGTGTAAGTTGTGTCACTGTTACACATTAAATATATACCGATATAACCATTGTACTAGAAAGCTTCTGGCCATTAGAGTAATTAAGGTTACTTCTTATTGCATATTTCATGTTTATGTAAAGCATAATTTGTCATTTATTGTTCTGTGCTTCTTTGTGAGTAATTGGTGATGTTAACTAGAGAATAAACAGAGGTTTTTGCTCTTTATAAAATCTGGCAGGTAAAAGAGATAAGCAACTACTTGGCACCAGAAGTGACTCGTTGGCAAGCTGAAGCTCTGCAAGCCCTTCAAGAGGTACAATAATTTATCAATTAATACTTGAATCGAACTTTTTTTGATTATTCATATTTTATTTTTTGGGTGATAAGTTTTATCTGGTTATTTTAAAGACATATGCCGACTGTTTTACCAGAATAACGTTATGCATCGTAACATATATGTTTCGAAACATATGTTTTCTAGCATTCTTGAGTTTCGGAAAAACTATCTCTTAGATCAAGTTATGCTGAATTTATAACAAATAAGTCCTGTCTTATGTTCAGGCTGCAGAAGATTACATCATTCAGCTGTTTGAAGATTCCATGTTATGTGCAATCCACGCCAAGCGTGTTACCCTCAGTAAGTTTTCATGGAACTTTGATTGATCATGCACACTAGAGGTGTCAAAATGGGCGGGTCAGGTGAATTGGGTTGGGTTGACTTGAAGCCTGTCCTAATAACTTTTTTTTGCCTTTTATAAATAATTAACTAACGATTCAAATATGATTTCTAAGGTTGCATTTACCCAATACTGTAATAATCATGTTACTAAACTTTAATGCATTAAAGTACACTTTGAGCTACTTTTCACCGGTTCCCTTCTAATAATACATAGCTTGAATCGACCCATTCATCAAGTAGATTCGTTGACACCGCCACCTGTATTGCACACAATAACTTTACTCATCTCTTTCTATTTTGAATTTACTCCAGTGAAAAAGGATTGGGAATTGGCAAGGCGTCTTGGAAACAAAGGGCTTCCATGGTAGTTACATCAAGCTTATTATTGTTGTACGTTGTAACGAGACATGTCTGAGGTAGTAGAAGAAGATTTAGTACTCCAATGTGCAAAAGTAGGCATATGTTACTGATGTTAACAGTTTATTAAATGCACAAATATATTGTAGTAGAAAATAGGTACATCATTGACCTATTGAATTAACATGAATTTTCTATTATTTTGTTCTATGAAACTAGCTAGCATTGACAGAAAAGTTGAAGTTATTGCTCTATGAATTATTGAATAGGTCTTCAAAATTGTTTGTGTGATAAGCTGCGTTTGGATATGAGTTTAGTGTGACACGTGAGGTGCACGTGTTTATCTCCACACAGCTCCTAACCAACTTTGGTGTCAAAACATTGCCTTTAAATATATGTTACATCTCGTTTGTGTAGTTAGACTTTCAATTACTTTTCTCTCCAATTCTACTTTCTCCATTGTAACAGTTTGTAAATTGTAACAACTCTTTTAACAAACATTGAGCTATAATTCGAACTTGATTCTCCATTTCGATAGTTCCTGCTTAGTTAAAAGCAATTCTTCTAGCAATCCTGGAATAGCTACCTATCAAAGTGGTTTTATTAGTTAGATAAGATCCCACTGCTAGGAAGTTTTGTGGAAGAAAATGTGAAGAAATTTGGTGCCGGGTTGATTATGTGTGGTTGTTTTATTTATTGTTTGTACATTTAAAAGAATATAATGACAATGCGAAAGAAAATTGTGTAAGTCTGGTGTTGGCTCTTCAAATTTTGGGGCCTTGTGTGATCGCCCACCTCGTCCACACTAAAAGACGGGCACCGATGGTCGATTGGTCATGAATTTGTTCAATCTTATAAGGAACCAAAACATTTGCTTTCATTAGACGATTATAACTTAACTTATGATACACTTCATTATTTCAGTCGGTACAAAAAGACAACTAAATTTAAGTAGTACTATCTCAATCATACAAAAACAAGAGTAAAATATTGTAAGCTTCAGTAGTTATAATACCCGCGCACGCGCAGGTTTTTTTTAAAATTTTTTTAAATCATATATTTTTATTTATTAAAAAACAAATAATTAATCTTTGTTTTGTTTGATTTATGATGTTTAATTATAGTTTTTTTATTATTAAAGATAATTATTTAAAAGTTTTAATCCTATTGTTAATTGCTTCTTATCTATATTTTTTGTATTTATCTTCTACTTGTATTATGGATAAATATAAAATGTTACCTAATAAGAAAATAATCTTTTTTTTAAATAATATTATTACTAAATAAGGTATGGTTTAGTTTTTTTGAAATGGAAAAGTCCCCGCTTGGGGTTTTGTTTTATTATATAAAAGATTTAAAAATTAAAATTTCCAGGCGCACTTTAATCTGCCACGTCAACTACTTGATAATGTTAGGTATTTACTTAAATGACCCTCAGGCTTATACTTTTATCAGATTCTTTCACTAATTTTAGATAATAACAAATCAATTCTTTTTATTTTCGTATTATTAGATTATACCAATATTTTAATGAATACTCGCTTGCTTAAAACTCAAACTATTGACTTGAGAAAGACTGGTCATTATGTCAACCATGGTGTGAGAATCAGTAACGTGTTATGTATAAATTACATTAAAAAAGTTATCCTATAAGGATATGTTATAGTCCTCAAGTAAGATCATAATTTAGAAATTTTCAAGAAAGCAATAAAATAATCCGCATTATATTTGCATCACGTTATGAAATATATGGGTCAAGGTGAATGGTTAAATTGTTTTGGATCAAGTTATACGTTTAAATTATGATCTCAAAATCTGGTTTAGCCAAAGAAATCTACCAAATGAAATATCAACTACTACTAGTTAAATTTGCCAAAACAATCCAACTTTTAACGTTAGTTACAATTATTTGTTAATTAGGTGTCGGTTACAGTTTTTTAGGTTTATACAAATAAAAAAAGGATAAATCGATGAGGTTTTTCTTGTTCATGTTACTTAAGAAGAGCGAATTATATTTACTCATATATATGCGGTCTCATCGGCTTAATCCCACGTCCTTCCCCTGAACACCTCAAAATATACGCATTTCTAATGAGGTTTAAACTCAAAAACTATTGTGAGGAAATCAAAACCTTACCATTAAGCATTTTGATGATGATTTTTAAACAAATATTATAGCGAAATGAATTTTTGCAATAACTCAAGTACTAGTAATATCGGGCAAAATATCACGATGATAAAAAGTAACATTAAAAGTCTATCTAGAGATATAAATTTATCACCTACATGTGACCTCTAGCTTTATTCATACCAAATTTAGTCATATGACATCCGTTTACTTTAAATATTCTCACAGATATTTGCAAACTTTGCATACAACAAGCATTATTCTCATGAAATAATCACCATCAACCGAACTTAAGTCAATATATGTCTTTTTAAAGGTAAACTGAAAATCACAGTAAAGATAAATATTTCGTAAATGGGGGGTGATTTGCACATCATTTTTTTATACTTTCATCACAACTGTGTATTACAGTGTTGTACGGTGTGCTATACGGCTTGTACAAAGTGATGTTTTAATCAAATAAAATGGTGTGCGAATCAATCCCTTTCGTAAACATACATGGGAAAAGGATCCAGCGAGAAAACAAAACTAAAATGAGAAGAATAAGAAGGATTTCTAGCCACATATTTCAAATAAAGAGGAGAAATTTAAGAGAAGATGTATCTATTTTTGTAGGTGCATCTAAATTGTGTGGTTGTAGTTTCTTCTCATCCTTCTCATTTTAATTTTTCTACTCATTTGATCCTAACTTAATATGGGTTTAACAAACAACATTTTAAAAATCAGTCAATTTTCGCTCTCACATACTATAAAACCATCCGTAATGAGGCATGCCATCCCGCGGCCCCGGTAAGCACATGCACCACGTGTAGAGCATCATTATGCCCTCTCCCTTTCACACGTGGTGCTCCAATTTTGGGAATGATTTAGTCACTAGCTTGTCTGATATTTTGTTTGTTTGTTTGTGTGAGTGAGTGTAATGTGAGATATGTATGTGTTTAAATGTGATATGTTTTATGCGGTTGTTTGATGGTTGATTTTGAAAAGCTATAAACGCTGATGCGATGTTGAGGTGACGATAAAAAAAATAGTCGACTTATGATTTATTTCAGTTTTATCATGCGTCACTTGAAAAACCAACCATTATTCCAAAAATAATTTCCCTATTTGTAAATAACCATAACAATAAGGGCACCATAGCAATCAAAACTTTAAAGCCTCTTTAAATCCTTAATGAACCAATAAATCAAAAAAGCAAGCTCATTAACATTAATTTATTAACACTACACATGATATCAATGATTACCAATAATTTCATTGGCTGTATTATTCTCAATAAATAATTAACCATTCTAACACAAAATAACAAAAAAATAAAAATAAAAATTCCACTTCCATGTGACATACTGAACAGTTAACACCACCCAAATTCCTTTACTCCCAAATAAAAACCATAGTTTATTAACCTTTTTTATATTTTAATCATGGTTGTATAGACATAATTAACATTAACAGTCAAATGTCAGATTAGGGTTGGTTCTTGTTGCAGAAAAACAAACCCCATCATTATTAGATTGGTATGGAACCTTCACTTTCTATTAGTACTTTTTATTCCTTTTTTTATTCATTTTTTTTTTACTGAAAAATGCATTTTTAATCATTGACTTATTTTCAAACCTTCAAATTTGAAACCCACTTATTAATTTAGATTTAGGAAATGGGTTTTGTTTTTGGAAGCTTTTCTGATCTGGGTTTTATTGGAAATTGAATAAAAGTTGAATCTTGATGGTTAAATTGTTGTTTTTTTGGGTTTGTTTTTATAAATTTGGTTAAAAAGTAATGATTTTGGAGATGGGTTTTTTGTTTTGAAGCTTTTGTGATCTGGGTTTTGTTTGAATTTGTATAAAAAGTGAATCTTGAAGCTTTTCTGATCCGGGTTGTGTTTAAATTTGAAATTTTTGTTTTTTTGTTATATAAGTAGACCAAAAATGATGTTTTTTTATATGAGTTAGGTATTTTAATATACAAATTTTTATTCAGGTGCTAAGGTTACTAATTTGATATGGAGGAAAGAAGTGTTTTAATGGAAATGAAGTTAGAAGAAGATGAAGATGAGTTTAGAAGTTGTTGTGCAGATGAGGAGGAACTTGATAGGAAAGAAATGATGAAACAAGGATTAAAGAATGAGATTGTTGATGATTCTTTGGATGAATTTTCGGTACGAATGTTTTTTAAAGGTGTATCGATTTCGGATCCTGGAAATAGTGGTTTTGATGTTTCGGGTATTGGGGTGGTGATGGAAAGAGTTCATAAGGTTCCTTTGATCCAAGTGCAAAAAAAGCTTGAGTTTTTTGTGGATGAATCGGTTGCGGATTACTTGGCGTTGATGGATGGTTTGGCAGAAGCTACACGAAGTAATGTTAAAAGAGTATATGCGTTCACCAACTCAGTGAGCTTATTTGATCAGGTAAGTGAGTTATTTCAAGTTGAACTATAATGTGATTATGCTAATCTTTATGTTGTTTGTATATAATGCATCTGTGTAGTTTGCAACAAAATGAGTAGCATTTTGTTGAAACTGACTTGTAGACACATTTCATTTGAATTCTTATTTCTGAAAGTTGTGATTTCCATGCCAGATTACTTCTACTGAGGAAACACTCGAGAATCCGCTTCTCATGGCGTTGAAGCAAAGAATATTACAACATGTTGAAAATCTTGAACATTTCGTTCTAAAATGTGTTCCCAATATTGATCTTGAGGAGCCACTGCGTCTAGCTCAAGTGGCCATTGGAATTGTGAATCTGCCTATTAAGGGCGACTCATCGCTCCAAACATGTTCCCTTTGTTCTGAAGATAAACCAACACCAATGACCATAACCATGAAATGCTCACACAAATTTTGTTCCTGTTGCATCAAAACTTACGTTGATGAACAAGTTCAGTCCTCTAAAGTCCCGGTCAAATGCCCTAGTTTAAAGTGCAGATATTACGTTTCTACACCTGAGTTAAAATCATTTCTTCCAGTTGCCTCTTATGCATTGTTAGAGGATGCCCTTTCAGCACCAACTTTGCAAGCCACGGATAAGTTTTACTGCCCCTTTTCAGATTGTGCGGTTCTGCTTGATCCATGTTGTGATTCAAACCAATCTGCGAATAACTGTGTCGAGTGCCCTGTATGCCAAAGATTTATATGTGTGAAATGTGGAGTCACTTGGCATTCGTCAATGAGTTGTGACGAGTTTCAGGACCGCCCACCACAGGGCAGGATCAACAATGTTGATGATTTGGAGAATACAAGATGGAGGCAGTGCCAAATGTGTGAAAGGATGATCGAATTAACGCATGGTTGCTATCACATGACATGCTGGTATGATCATCTTTTGACATTTTTACAGTACTTCCCGTGTAAACTGCAACATTTGACCCGTTTGACCCATTCCCCTTTTAGCTAACAAAATCATTGACCCGTTTAAGATAAAACACAGCCCAAATTGACCCATTCACAAGTAAATGGGTCAAAAATGCCACCTATATTATAAGTTTGAGTTCTCTTGTTTTTGTGCAGGTGCGGGCATGAGTTCTGTTATTCTTGTGGGGCTGTATACACAGAGAGTGAACAGACGTGCCAATGTGTGTTATTGGATAGTGACGAAGGAGGAGAAAGTGACGACTTTAGCCTTACCCAGAACTTCAGTTCCAGCCCTGCAGTCGAGGAATGGGCATGGGACTCATGTGGGTCACTTTCAAACTTGATGGATGCTTATTCGGATCAAGAAAGATCACAACTTGCACTAATACAACGGTTTCTTGCCGGTGGGTTTAGTCTCGGTGACCACAATACAAGCACATATCAATCTCAGTCTCCTCCAAGCCCGTGTGTAGACTCGGGATCTTCGTATCTTGAAAACACGATGAAGGACCTTCATCAGCTTCCTTGGCTTGAGAGGTTTGTTTCTGTCATCAGTGACGATTATTATGATCAGTATACTCAGTGAAAGCATATTTAACATACGTGAAATAGACAATAAAAAATGTCGATTGGAGAGATGGAGATTCTCACTCTCTCTCTTTGTAACGCGTATTCTGTTATAGTCATCAGTGTAGTTAAAATTATTATTATAGTCTTCATCTTGAAGATTATCTTGAATTGATGTATACAAAACATTGTTTGGTATTATATCTTTTTTATTTAAAGAAAGGATAATTGAACATTACCAAAAAAAATTGTTTGCGAAATTCAGTTTGTTCTTGTGTGTGTGTTGCAAGTTGAAAGGCGTCGAAACCCGTTCGACTTCCTTAAGGTTTGATCTTATGAACTTGTCGTCTTGTCGACACTTTCTTTTTTATAAAGTTATTGAAGATCTGTGTCGGGAAGCAAAGCTACGACCATGGCTGATTCCAAGAAACGGATCAATGGAGACTGAAGCAGGGCATGAGAGACCCCATGAATGATTCAACATTTAAGCGTGATTAAATCAAATATACAAGTGGCAAGAAGAGAATCATTAGCATCATACAATATTAAGAAACTGATAGATGAACTTGAAAAACTACATTTTAATAATTTGATCCAAACTTTTAATAGTTTGGAAATATGTTTCACATCCAACTTACGGCCTTCTTGAACCAATGGGTTGAATTTAACATTCATCTCCTTAAAAAAGAGAGATGTATGTTTNAAGCTATTATATGCTTCTTCTTGAAGTAGATTCCCATCATACGAGCCTTTTTTTAAAAGAAAAATAATGGATTATATGCATATAATGGCATAATTCTCTAAGGAAATTTTCCGATTGTTGAGTGTGGCCTCTGTACCAATCGTGCAAATGATATCGCTATCTCATCAAACTCTCGTCCTAATATACACATTTCATTTCATCACTAATAATGGTAGGCGAATATTTGCATCGCATTTTTATCCATCTCAGTCCACGCCCCTTACATTCCGTTTATCGAAAAAAAAAATTCTCTATCTCTCTAGAAATCTAAAGGTCTTGTTATTGAAAAAATCAACTCGGAATAATTAAAGCTCAAAAACTCATTCCCTTTAAGAAAGAGATTGCGTGCATTGGAGTTATCGTTTGAAATTGAAGTGACCAAAAGTGTTAGTTGGCCTAAAACAAACTTCAACATCAAGAATATCAGCTCATTGAACATGTTTTGACTACTGGGCCCACTGACAGCAATAAAGGATTTGATAAATGAAAATAAATAAAAAAAAATGAATATAAGGATATTCATTAACGAATTTGTACATGAAACTTTAATCTCTTATATTATCTTTATATCTCTTTATATAATAAAACAAACCAGTGGGTACTTTGTCATTTTGAAAAAAAAAAGAATATTTCCTTATTTTAGTAATAGTTAATTATATATTTAATTTTAAGTTTTTAAATCGTTTGTTGATAAACTACAGTAGAAGATAAATACAAAAATATAGTAAGATTTTAAATGATTATTCTTTAATACATAAAAACTACAATTAAAATCATAAATCAAGCCAAATAAAATTAAATTATTTGTTTTTTATAATAAATATATCATTTCAAATTTTTTAAAAAAACCCCGCGCCCCGTGCGCGGGCACTTAAACTATATATATATAATAAAACAAACCAATGGGTCTTTGTTACTTTGTCATTTTGAAAAAAAAGAATATTTCCTTATTAGGTAATATGTTAATTATTATTTAATTTATAAGTTTTTAAATTCGTTTTGTTGATATACTATACAAGTAGAAGATAAATACAAAAAATATAGATAAGATTTAAATGATTATCTTTAATCATAAAAACTACAATTAAAAATCATAAATCAAACAAAATAAAAATTAAATTATTTGTTTTTTAATAAATAAAAATATATCATTCAAATTTTTTTTAAAAAAAACCCGCGCGTGCGCGGGTATTATAACTAGTAACGTAAATACTAAATACCACCGACTAGGAAGGAAGCGCTTAACAATAACAGAATTACAAGTTTACACCTTTAAAACAAGGACAAAACAAACATGCTTAATTTATACTTGAAAACAATCGTGCTTAAATTCTACTTCAAAATCTATCTGACTCATATGACCAACTTATCATCAGCTTAACATATAATGTCCTCACCGAGTATTTGGTCTATTTTTTATGATGTTCCAGCATTTATGTCCACATTTATGTCTTGATGATTTTAATATATCCACCATGGTTGTGTGACTCCCACTTGGATCACGATTTGTTTGATCTCAGCTCCCTCAACATCATCGGAGATCAAATACTCCGTGAGGACATATTTGTTAAGTCGATGATGAGCTGATGATACGAGTCAGGTACAATTTAAGGTAGAGATTCATTCTTATGAATCTGTTTTTGACTCAATGACGTGAGTTGACCAAAATATGAAGATCATCATCTCGTTCTCTTGTAAAGTCGTGCAAATTAATCTCATATCTCCTTTTGATATTTTATTCTCTATGCTTAAGAATACTCCACACCTGTGGTTACACAAAGATTTGCAATAGCATTATGGTCAGTCTCATGCCACTTAAAACAAAAACACAACAAATAACTAGACAAAAAAGAAATAACTAAAAGAAAAAACGTATTCCACTATGTAAAAAAAGAAGGAACTTATACCTCTCTATTTGGATCCCATTGTAACAAGGATAAAATACTAATGGTACACCTCTAGTAACAAGGAGAATAATATCTACATATTCTCTATTCTTGAGTACTATAGTGTTTACATTTTAGGGACGACGAATGACGCTCAACTTAAATATCATTTTATAGATGTAGATGACAACTTGGTGGCCTCACAAAGTTGACAGCTTTGCCAACCAATTATCAAATTATGACCACATGCTATATATGGTCTTTGTCTCTTTGACCACCGTTCTTCCGATCAATTAATTAAAACACAATAAAAAATTATTTAAATAAACCCAAAAGTTTCTTCTGTATAGTTTATACATAAATCATTGTAAGTGAGAAGTTTCTCATTTGTGTGACTTGCAATGATCAGGTTGTCCAAGAATTTTTACTATTTAGAGGTGAGTCTTATACGCTTATGCGTTTATGTATTTAGATCTCAGTCACGTCACAACAAATTCATGAAAATGACCAAAAAATAAATACATAAAAGGCATACGCATAATACCACAAGAAGTTGATTAATCAATAAAGCAATAAAAATTAGAGTAATAATCATAAGATTAACAACCTTGGCTTGGTTGATATCATCCGATGTTTGAACTGAGTCATCAAAGCTATTCAACCAACTTTGCATCTCAGGCGGTAGAGACTCCCGATAGCGTTTCCATGCACTGTACTCCTCGTCAGAAATTTTGGAGTAAGAAGGATCACGAAAATCAAGATGTGATTTTGGTTTAGGTAGAGGCTTTGGTGCTACTTGTCTCCAATCGGGTACATCCTGACATCAAGCTTTTTGTAAGAAATTATCAAGATACATATAAAAGAAGGGTAAAAGATGTAGTACTCTAACAGAGGGGTAAAAAAGGGAAAAGATCACTAAACGTTCACAAGTGTTCCATATTCTTGTACATTTCCAACTTTGCATCAAATTCTTGAGTATGGATCTAGTGAGAAGAATTAATGAAATGAGAAGAGTGAGAAATAATTATAACCACATATTTCAAATAAGGAAAGAGGAATAATAGGAGATGCATCTATTTTTCATGGGTGCATCTAATATTTGTGGTTGTAATTTCTTCTCATTCTTCTCATCTTAACTATATTTCTCATTTGATCCTAACTCTCAAATTCTTTAAAAAACCACACATATTTTGAGCATTTAGAAACGGGTACAAAGAGTGTCTAGCACCCCTTGGCTACACCTCGCACAAATCATTTAATTTTGAAACGAAACAAATTGATTTGAAAGAAAATAAAAATAAAAAATCTAAGAACAATTGAAATTACCTTACAAGAAAAAAAACCTTTTCTAGGAAAACCTAAAATCGACTCAAGAGTCAAGATGCCTAAAATTGATGACTCCTACATTTATTTAAACTAGCGTATATATGCTTGATCAGCAAGAAAAAATAAACATTAAATAAATATATTAAGTCCCTTCTGATTAGAAAACTTATTATGACGGTTTGGGTTTCAAGGGCAATGTTGTTAGGTTCGTTTGTCTAACATTGATCTTTTTGATTAACAATTATACATGAAGCATTGAAGCTTACAGACAATTTCACTCATATAAAAGACACCGACTCACCACGTACACAGCATGTAAATTACAGACATATATACCCAAGTCTAGTCTAAAATTATTAGTGATGCTAGAGAAATACAGAGAGTAAAGGTCATCGATAAGATATATATACTGACATTAGCAATCCATGTCATAAAAATACATGTAGAGCCTCGTATGACCTCTTCCCCTCTTCGGTCATCTCCCTCCTGCCTACAGGAGGAAATTTGAATGGTAGGGGACAAATAGAAGTGATACCATAATGCATCCTGTTTTTTTTTTTTTTTTAACAATAATAAAACATTACAACTAACTATTTTCCCAAAAACCTAAACTAACCTTAAATTAATACTTTTGTAACAAATAAGACGCGCGATCGATCAGTACATAAAAATAAAGAATTCAATAATTACCTGAAATTGATAAACTCGATCGATCGGATGAAATTGGTGATGGGGATTTTGTGCGTTTCTTATGTTGAAAGTGGCGCATATATAGTTTGGGTTGGGGGGTGAAGTTCGACACTTTTGCATAAATGGTCCCTCAACCTTTACGTCAACATTTGATTTGATGATTATTTTTTTAGATTATTAGTGGTCTTTTGAGTTCTATTTTTGTAGCTCTTATAAGCACATTTAAGCCTTATTTGTTTTTTCAAAATAAGCTCTTATTGCCTCTTTTCACTTCTTTTTTCTGCGGGCGTGCAGAGGAACATGTTTGTTTTTTTTCAGACAAAAGAGCTTCTTTCCTCTTTTTTTCTCTTCCAAAATTCAGACATCTCCTTTCTCTTATTACCTCTTCTTTCACTTCTTGCCTCTTCATTCACAAACCATACATCTTTTTCTCAATATCAGTTTTTTTACGTTTTCATTTGTTTTCTTACGTTCTCGTCCGTTTTTTTACGTTTTCGTCTGTTTTTTACGTTTTCATCCTTTTTTTACGTTTTCGCCCGCTTTTTTATGTTTTCGACCATTTTTTTACGTTTTCTTCTATTTTTTTATGTTTTCGCCATTTTTTTTTACGTTTTCGTCTATTTTTTTAACCTTTTCGTCTGTTTTTTTTGTTTTTGTCCAATTTT
>LBNU01026340.1:108967-135946 GCA_014162995.1 Artemisia annua | reverse complement strand
ATTATCTAAGTTATTTAGTTACTTGTATGGTTTAATGTTTAGTTAGAATAAGATGTCCAAAGGGCCTTAAAGCCCACGACTTAGAAGATAGGAAAGGAAGGGAATGTTGCCCTACCCTTCTCCTATAAATAGGACATCATGTATCATTTACAAAATGTTGATTAATTCCATATCTTAAGGAAACTCTTGCTCTTTCATCTTTCATATTGTTATTAATCAACCAAGTCTAATTCTCATCTCATTTCTCTTATAAGATTACTTGTGTTTACAAATATGGTGACCTAACAATAATAATACGAGTGATCTTGCTTATCACTAGGGTTACACTTTGAAGCTTTCTAAGGTTGATACGTACCTAGAACAATGACCTAGGACCTCCTTTTATAGAACAAGGAGTATTTTACAAGATAAACATAAAACTATCATAATAGAATATACACAAGATCTTTTCTATATTTATCTACCTACGAATATATAACAGTTATCCTAACAGCAGTGGTAATAATATGTACTAGCAGTGGTAATGTGTTTCCACTGCTGGTGCATTCTTCAGCAGTGTCTTCCACAAGCTTATCAGTGGTAACTGTTAGCTTTATTCCCAACAATCCTCCCCTAAACTTATGATTTCTCTGCATATCAATAAGTTTCTTCAATCTGCATCATCTCTTAGGATTTGGGGAATTCTTCCAAACGCTTCACTTTCTTCTTAATGCTTGAATAGCTCTTGAACATCGTTCTTGAATTCTTTTTATCAATGCTCTTACCTTCTCAGTATCTTCATGAACTCTTATTTGTGTTGACAACATTGAAGTAAGAGTTCCAGCTCTAAGTGGATATTCTTTCTCAGCAAACATAAAGGCATCCACTCCAGCTTTTGTAGAAACATGATGAACTTCACATGAGTCATAATAAATCCATGTAGTTTCCACACCTATAGCTTCAAACTTCCAAAAGTTATCATTAATATTTGGTTCATAGAGCCTTCTTAAATCAACCCACAACAGCATTTCCTTCACATCTTTAAGACTGTCAGCATCAAATCTTTCTTGAACCAATCTCCACAGTGCATCAAGATCATCTCTGTCACATGCTTTGATAAGTTCTTCAAACTGAATGAATGATGAAGTCTCACCACCTAGCCTTGTAATTTTCCATGTTGGAGCAAAGTTGCTAGCAGTGTAAACTTCCCAATCAATGATAGGATGTCTGTTTTGCAGTGGGTCTGGATAAAAATCTTCTTCTTCTATCAAGATCATACCAGTCAGCTGTTCTTCTGTGAATTTCTCAGACTGAACCTTTTGTTCTTCAACAAATCTTGTTTTCTTTTGAGTCTGAGGTTCTTTATCTTTAGCCTTTCTCTTCAGGTGAGGAAATCTTCTTTCTTCTTTTTCAGAGTTCATAGGAATAAAGTCAAGATCTCGCCTTTTAACTCTGTAGTAGACACCTTCAACCGGATCATGGGTCATCCCTTTAAATTTATGCATTTTCTAGCCACCAACATGACAACAATAAGTATTCATCCATGAAATCACTTGTGCCTTAGTTGGTTGCCTTGATTTCTTTTGACCCTTTCTGACTGAACTAATTTCTTCTTGAAGTGCTTTTCTGTTCTTCATCTCAATAAAATCCTTCAACTGAGCTGTTCTTTGTTCCTCAGTTAAGGTCTTATCTGCAACAAGGTCAATTGCTTTCTTCTTGATTACTGGATCATTTTTAACCAAGAATTCAACTTCTTCATCTGTAGGTACATATGTGAATTCTGGAGTCTTCTCTCTCAGAATTGTAGGTGGAACAGTGGAAATTGGATTTACATCCATAGGAGCAGTGGTTTCCATTCTGTCCAATCTTTTAGCCTCCATGAAGTCTGCAATCTCCATTTCATCCAATCACTTTTTGTTTGCAACTTCATCTTCTCTAAACTTTCTGGCAACTTCAGCATCATAATCAACTTGAGCTTGTACTCTCCTTTTAACCTTCCTTTTTGGTTGCTCTTCACTCTGCAATACTGCTTTACCCTTCTCTTTTCTTATCTTCTCAATTTCTTCCTCTGCAGTGGTAATGGTCTGACCAGCAGTGGAAACCATTTGCTCTGCAGTGGTAATATGAACTTCAGTGGAAATTGGATTAGCAGTGGAAATATTTGTTGTAGCAGTGGAATCTTTTTACCCTGGTTGATCTGTATCAAGTTGATGTTGTAGAGAGTGGTAAAAATAACACTGGCAGTGGCAACTGTGAACTAGCAGTGGGAATTTTTCACAAAAGTTTCAAAAGCAGTGGTAAAATAAATATATAAAAATTAAACTGCTTTCTTCATAGTTTTTAGCAAACTACCAGCTATTAACGAATTTGATATGTCTTTACCATGAGCCGTTTGCTATGGACTAGCCAACTCTTAATCATAAAGAATATGGTGAGTTGATAACCATATAGTTTTTGGTAAACTATCAACCATAAACGGATTTGTGAAGTCTTTACCAGTAGCCGTTTGCTCTGGACTAGTTGATTCTTATGTGGATTAGACATGGTGAATCAATAACCATTTGTTGTGTATCTCAGTTAAACACCTTGAATGATCAACTCCCAGCAAAGATTGGTTATGTACCATCAAGAGTTAGTATAATAAAACAAAATAATCATAACCAAACTTATGCCTAACCAAAGTTACTTGTAACCAAGCCACTATTCTCAAATATCTTCCAAAGTCAACCCGATAATATCTATATTTACTTTTCAACCTACCTAAATAGGTGAAAGTAAATATCTCAATTAATGAGACCTTTTAGTTAACTTTGCCTATATAAAGTGACTCGACTCTCTATAATCTTCACCAAAACACATTATATCTTCACAAAAACCCTAAAAGTCACCATGAGCAAACTTCCTAACATAATCTACATCTCATCTAATTCCTCTTCAGACACAGAGATTGAGATGTCCTCTGAATCTTCTTCAGAGGCATCAGGGTGGGCAAGTTACTTTCCACCCTGTCCATCGGCCTCCACATCCAAGAAACCAACAAAGAAGACTGCTTCTAAGCCTATTCCCAAGCCAGCACCTGTTGATGAGCCTGCACCATCTCTTGAGTTTTACTCCAGCTCTTCTGATGATGATGATGAGACTTATTCCTTGGCAAAGGAGTTGCCAACGGCTCTGACTAAAGCTTTGGGAGCAGCTCTTTCCAATATGAAGCAAATTTCCATTCTTGAGATGCCTGCTAGACTACCAAGGCCTCCTCCACAAGTTCTTGGGCTTGCTTGTCCTAGAATGCAATCAACCTTTGAGAACAAAAGGAAGAGTGCATTGAAGAACAAGCACAACTATCAAGGCAAGAGCAAGAAGCCAATGGAGTAGCTTGTGTAGGGTGTAGGGATGTAGGTTGTTTTAGGTTTTATTTTTGTGTTTTGATGGTGTTTGTATTCTACTCTCCTTTGAATCAATGAAACTTTTCTTTTGATAGAAATAATTGTAGTTTCTCTGTTTTCCTTTAACCACTGAGAGAGTAATAATAACCACTGCTTGCCTTTTTGTATCCATTGATTGACTTAATCTCTGCATAAAAGTTAGTGGACAAACAAAATACAAGCAAAGACATATACACACTTATACAAACATATACAACAATTTTAGTACCAAGAACCTCCCCTCAACACCAAAGACCATTAGACACAAAAATTTTATGGATTTAGCTTTCCAATACCTGTCACCAAGTACTGAAATCTACCCACATCAAGACCTTTTTTTAATAAATCAGCATAGTTATCATCAGTATGGATTTTGACAACTTGAATTAGCCTTTTCTCATAACAATCTCTTATAAAATGATGTCTAATTTCAATATGTTTAGTCTTTGTGTGTTGAACTGAATTCTTAATTATGCAAATGGTACTACTATTGTCAATATAAATGATGGTATTCATGAAATTGTACCCATAGTCCAAAAGTTGATTTTGAAGCCATAGAACTTGAGCACAGCAACTTGCAGCAGCCACATACTCTGCCTCAGTTGCTAAAGTAGCCACCATTGTTTGTTTCTTGCACTGCCAGGACACCAATCTACACCCAAGAAATTGGCATCCACCTGTTGTGGATTTTCTATCCAAACTAGCTCCAGCATAATCACTATCTGAGTAGGTAACTAATTCCATAGGAGATTCTCTAGGGTAACATAATCCCAAATGAGGATATGCTTTAAGATATTTGAAAATCTTCTTCACTGTAGTCAAGTGTGATTCTTTGGGAGTGACCTGAAACCTTGCACAAGCACAAACTGCAAACATAATGTCTGGCCTTAATGAAGTGAGATACATCAAAGAACCAATCATAGATCTGTACATATGTATATCAACTGCTTCTCCACTGTTTTCTTTTAGAAGCAGATGTGTACCCCTGTCTGCAGGTGAGCTTGAGGACTTTGCATCAGTGAACTTGAACTTTCTAAGTATCTCAGCCACATACTTGTCTTGATTAATGAAGATTCCATCTGGCCTTTGTTGTACTTGAAGTCCCAAAAAGAATGTGAGTTCACCCATAGAACTCATCCTTCATAAGCTTCTCAAAATCTTTGCACATCTCTGGCTTTGTTGAGCCAAAAATAATATCATCAACATAAACTTGAACCAGCAAGATATCATTTTTGTCTTTCTTGATGAACAAAGTTTGATCAATTCTTCCTCTGTGAAACCCATTATCCAAAAGATAAGTTGTTAGGGTTTCATACCACTTCCTTGGTGCCTGATGCAATCCATACAATGCTTTAACTACCCTGTATACTTTGTCTGGATTTTCAGGGTCTTCAAAGCCTGGAGGTTGTGAAACATATACCTCCTCATCAATTTGCCCATATAGAAAAGCACTTTTTACATCCATTTGATAGACTGTGAAGCCCATAAAGGATGAATAGGCTAGAAAAAGTCTAATTGCTTCTATTCTTGCAACTGGGGCAAACACCTCTTCATAGACAATACCCTCCTCTTGAGTGTATCCTTTAGCTACAAGCCTAGCCTTGTTTCTTATGACAATCCCTCTTTCATCTCTCTTGTTTCTGAACACCCATTTGGTACCAATGACTTTCATGCCTTTAGGTAGATCACAAAGCACCCAAACCTTCTGAATTTTGAACTGAAGCAACTCTTCTTGCATTGATTCCACCCAGCTTTCATCTTCAAGTGCCTTGAATACATTCTTTGGTCCCATTTGAGACAGAAAACATATGAACAGACATTCATTTATGCCTTCATGATTCTTAGATTCATAAATTTCACTGATAAAGCCATGAATGTCAGCCATCTTTGATTGTCTTCTAGTCTTCACAGGTGAGTTTACATCCCCTATCACATTTTCAAGAGGATGTGATTTATGAACTGTGGTATGGGGAGTTTGAGGAATTTCAATCTCAGTAGGCATATTTGATATTTCAACATCACTGGTTTGAGCTTCCTGTGTAACTGGACTTGAATTTTCCACTTCAGGTGTAGCAGTGGAAACTTCTGGCCTAGCAGTGGAATTAGTATTTCCACTGCTTTCAACATTCTTTGCAACTTCTGGTCTAGCAGTGGAGTCTTTTGGCCTAGTAGTGGAATCTAAATTTCCACTGCTTTCATTATTTCCAGTGTTCACATTTGTTGCTTTAGAAGGTTGAGAATCTCCAGTCTTTGCAAAATCATCATAATCTGCATAGTCCCAAATAGGCAAAATGAATTCATCTTGATCATCTTGTTGATCCAAGCTTGGTTCATCATCATCAACAAACTCTTCTGAACCTGCAAAATCATTAGTAGATGTACCTGTAGAGATAGGCACATAGTTCAATGTATGGGTTAGAGTATCAAGATCAAACAGCCTTTCTGGACCAGTTCCTTTGACATTCACTTTGTTTCTAGAAACTCAACATGCAGATTTTCTTCTACATTTTGGGTCCTTAAGTTGAATACCCTAAAAGCTTTACTAACCATGGAATACCCAACAAAATACCCTTCATCAGCTTTTTCATCAAATTTACCCAGATGATCTATGGTATTGAGAATAGTGACATGACATCCAAATGGTCTCATGAAGTCTAGGAGAGGTGGTCTACCTCTAAATAACTCATAAGGTGTCTTGTTCTTTGTTTTTACTACTAAAACCCTGTTTTGCACATAACAAGCAGTGTTAACTGCTTCAGCCCAAAAAGTCATTGGCAATTTTGAATCTGCCAACATGGTTCTAGCAGCCTCTATTAGTGTCCTATTTCTCCTCTCAGCTACACCATTTTGTTGAGGAGTTCTAGCTACACTAAATTCTCTTTTAATACCTTTCTTTCTGCAAAAATCATCCATAACTCTATTCTTAAATTATGTCCCATTGTCACACCTAATGATTTTAACTTTCATATCATTTTGGTTTTCTACTTCAGTTATAAAGGTCTTAAGGATACATGTTGTCTCATACTTAGTTCTAAGAAAGAAAACCCATGTGAACCTACTAAAATCATCAGTTACAACAAGACAGTTTCTCTTAAGATTTATGCTACTCACAGATGTAGGACCAAACAAATCCATATGTAACATTTGAAGTGGGTGAGCAATAGAGTTAATCAATTTTGACCTGCAAGAAGCTCTGTGTTGTTGCCCTTAAGACAAGCAACACAGGTTTGATCATTTTCAAATATTTTCTGAGGCAAACCTCTTACCAAACCATCTTTGACTATCTTATTTATGGTTTTGAAATTAATATAACCAAGTCTTCTATGCCATAGCATGGATTCATCCACTGTGGCCTTTGCAATAAAACAAGCATGATCTTCTTTAACAACAATGTTATTCATATCAAAGCTATATAAGTTGCCTTTTCTAGGAATTTTAAGAAGGATCTGACTCTCATCATGCATCTTAAAATCCTTAGAAAGAACAAAACACATATCCTCAGTAAAAAGAACATTGTTTTTCTTGTCACACATCTATGACACACTAAAGAGATTATACTTAAGCTCTTTTACATAGTACACAGGTTCAAAATCCAAGTTACCAGTTTTAATAACACCTTTACCAGTAACTTTACCATTTACTCCTCCTCCAAAGCTGACATCATGTCCATCAAAGTATTCAAAATTGGATAGATAGGACTTGTTGGCAGTCATGTGCCTTGAACATCCACTGTCTGTATAGCCTTGGTCTGATCTTTTTGTCCTTGGATGTTCCAGCACATATAACAAAGGAGTTAGTTTCCTTTGGAGACCCAAGCCATGATTGACTTGGATCTGCCTCGTGTATCAATATAGTTAAATCTATCAAAGGTCATTGATACACCATTGGGATTGTTTGTTGTGATATTTCCTTTAGGTTTCCATTCCCAACGTGCTGAGGCCTTCACAGCATTTCCCATATTACCCCTGTTCTTGTTTACAACTTTAACAGTGGGAACTTTTGTTTGAGCAGTGGTAACTGCTGGTTTAGACTTTGGTACCCACTGTTGGTTATCTTGAACCCTTTTGTTATAAAAAGTCCTTTTTCCTGTTTGTACAGATTTAACAAAAGTAGTTTTAGGTTTTGCACTTGAAACAGGTGATTTAGGATGAGCAGTGTTAACATTTTTGGCAGTGGCAAATGATTTAAGTCCACTTCTCAACAAAACTGCTCTTGGGATCATGTTGCTGTGAGTATTAGGGTGTGATTTGTTTTGAAACTTGTTTGAATCCACCCTCTTTTTCCCATAAACTTCCCTTCTCTCAACATGATAGTCACAATTAGCATGTAAATGGTCAAAGCTACCATAGATATAACATGCTTTATTGTTCATTACAAACTCACTACCTAGTTGTTGAGATTTTACATGATTCCAACTCCTCTGATTACCCCTAGGAGTAGATGACATTTTTCTATACATCTCAGCATACCTTACAGTTTATCTAGGCTTATTAACTTGTTTCCTAGGTTCCTCTGTAATGGTATTAACAACTTGTGGGATAGAAGCCTCTACTTTCTTTTTAACACTCTCATCTACTACAGATGAGTCACTTGCACTTTCAAAAACATCAGTTTCATGCTTAACCTCTTCCTCACTTTTCACAAATTTGGGAGGACCATATTCAAGAATAGGTTCCTGAAAATCTTCTAGTCCTGTATGTGCTAAATCTATGCCAGGGGCTGCTGGAACACCCCTTAGTGGTAGAGGAACTGTATTGTATCCTACACCAGACTTAGCTTTGTTAGCAATTTGTTCTTCCCAAATTCTATCAGTTGACTTAGATTGATAATATAAGGTATCAACAGATAAGTTGACATTCTCATTTACCTTTCTAAGCCTTTCAAGCTCTTCTTTAAATGCCTCATTCACTGCTATCTTATGATCTAACTCTCTTTTAATAATAACCATATCATCATTAAATTTGGTCTCATTTTCTCTATAATGCTCAAGTTGTTTTTCTAACACAGATATACCTCTTCTAAGATTTGAAACATGATAGTTAGCAGTAAACAACTCTGTTCTATGGTTTTCAAGTAATTCATTCAGCCTTTCACATTCTCTAGAAGCCCTACATGTTTTAGAACAACATTCAAAGTTTTGTACCTCAGAGTCAGAGAAGGCCATGAGAGCATGTTCTGTAGCAATGAAAGCAGCATCTGAAGGTTTTTCCTCTTCATCATCAGCCATGAAACTCCAATCATAACTCACACCATCAATTGCCAGCATTGCCTTTGGTTCCTCAACAATTGGTTCCTTCTTTTGCTTGTACCATGTGGATCTGTTATCCTGCTTCCTTGGTATCCTGCATTCCCTAGCAAAATGCCCCATCTTGTGACAGTTGAAACATTCTACTTTTTTCTTATCAAACCCTGCAGTTTCACTTCCATTGATGTGGATTGGCTTGCCAGTCTTCTTGTAGAATTTCCTAACTCTCATGCTGAGAAGAGCTACTTGCCACTTTATGTCCATCTCCTCCAAGTCATCCTCATCAATTTGCTCTATGTCTTCATGAGTTAATATAGAGCCATTAATTTGAGTGGAGATAAAGGCATAAAAGGTAGGATCTCCAATACCAGCAACCTTCTTCTTTGAACCTGTAGTGGTAACATGAGCATTACCAGTGGAAACTGTAGAACCAGCAGTGGCAATTTCATCATCACTATCATCTTCAGAATCATCACTGTCAACTGAGGTTGACACCAATGCCAAGCTGCTAGAGCTTGAACCAAGCTTCCATGCCTTCTTCAATCTTTGTTCAATGAGTTTGAAGTTATTGTAAAGATCATTGAGCTTCATAGTTTCAATTTCTAGTTTGTTCTCCCACACAGTAACATTGGTATGAAACTCAGAAGGCAAGCTTCTTAGAAACTTCAAATTGAGGTCTTCCTGATCTACTTCAATTCCAAACACAGTCAATTGAGTGACAATCTTCTGTATTTTGGTGAAAATGCTGTCAAGTGATTCATTGCTTGAAGCAGTGAAGTTTTCATAGCTATGCTTCAACAATGTCTTTTGGGTCTTCTTAGTAGCATCATTGCCACCAAACACAGAACAGATCTCTTCAAACAACTCTTTTGTAGTCTTGAATTTAATGAAAGCAATGATCTGGTCTTTAGGAAGAGTCATTAGAAGTAAACTTCTGGCCTTCATATCATTCTTCTTTTGTGTTCTTTCATCACTAGTANGCTTGAAGCAGTGAAGTTTTCATAGCTATGCTTCAACAATGTCTTTTGGGTCTTCTTAGTAGCATCATTGCCACCAAACACAGAACAGATCTCTTCAAACAACTCTTTTGTAGTCTTGAATTTAATGAAAGCAATGATCTGGTCTTTAGGAAGAGTCATTAGAAGTAAACTTCTGGCCTTCATATCATTCTTCTTTTGTGTTCTTTCATCACTAGTAGAAGGTGCAGAAACTGTGGTTACTTCTTTGTCACCAACTTTCTCAGTCTTCTGAGTAGGTTTGAAAGAGTCACCAGTTAAGATGATCTCCTACAAAGCATAATCTTGAATGAGAAAGTATTGCTCATCATTATCCTCCACATCTCAAACTCATTGAGTTTGAGCTTGTTGGGTCTATTATTGATTTGATGATACAAAATAAGAAGAATGAAATATGAAGGGCATAAAGTGACAAGAATGAATTCTACAAAAGATGGAGAGGGACTTGCTTGCAAAAGAATATTTATATTTTAGTCCTTTGTAGTATTCTTGTAACCCTAATTATGTGTTATATAAACAGAATACAGGGAATAGGCGTATACACAAGTCTTCCATAATGTAGATATCTAAAGGTGTGTGTGTGTCTAGGGCGTATGTCTTGTAAACGCCTAGACTAGAGTTGTTTGTGTTCAATACCTCTAAGGTCTGAGATGTCTTAGATCCCTGTTACAGTTAGGTAACACNATTGTCCTCAATGTGACAGAATATAAATAAAATAGAGAAATGGGAATGAGTTACTTTACTATAGGACGAATTCAACAAAATTGTACGAAGCCAAATTGGAGCTTTCGTACTAAATTCGAACCTGCACATATCCATAAACAAAACAAAACATGCAAACAAACATAATCAAAATATTAGATAGATTATTATTATAATATTAGTACTACTTATGCAAATTATTTGCATATATATATATATATATATATATATATATATGCAAATAATTTGCATAAGTAGTACTAATATTATAATAATAATCTATCTAATATTTTGATTATGTTTGTTTGCATGTTTTGTTTTGTTTATGGATATGTGCAGGTTCGAATTTAGTACGAAAGCTCCAATTTGGCTTCGTACAATTTTGTTGAATTCGTCCTATAGTAAAGTAACTCATTCCCATTTCTCTATTTTATTTATATTCTGTCACATTGAGGACAATGTTCATAATAAGGATGGGAGGTGAGATAAATTGGAATGATTTTACAAGAAAAACATATTTTTTTTAAGAAAAAGTGCGACGGTTTTGAAACTTTGTGCGCCGCACTTAGTATATAATTTTGGAAAAATAATCAAGTTAAATCATTTAAGCTAATTCGACTCGGAATTGATAACGTGCTAGCATATTCATAACTATTACCACTTAAATGTGAGGAATTTTTAGCCTTACACCCTTATTAATGGCTTGTTTCTTTGTTTATGAGTGTGTCGATGTTTTATTTATTCTATAACTTGTGCTTAAAATCTTTACGAGACCCTTGTAAGATCACATTCGTGTGATATAAGTGATTTTAAATGATAAGAGGCAAAACTTAGGATTTACACCAAATAGCCATTCAATAAAAATATATTAGTAATCATATCTATTATCTAATTTTCAATATAAAAACCTTTTGTAGCAATTCATCTTTAGTGCTAGATACCATTAGAACAATATTCTGAGCCAATCTATTTCATTTCTTACGTCCACTATAAAAAGAAGAAAAAAATATATACACCTTAGCCTTTCTAAACCTATGAACCTTGTTGGAAGTCAAAAGAAAAAGATATAATTACGAATTATGCTATTTTGAATGAAATGTGAAGGTTGCAAACTTCTAGTTTTGATTGAAGTGGTGTGTTTATCGTAAGTATGGGGGAAAACCAAATATTTCCCAAGAAAAAGAAAAAATATATATATGTAAGAGGAAGAATAAAGTGTTGGCGAAATATGTGCCAAATGGAGATCGTTATTAAGAGAAAACGGACTTTCAACTTATTATTATTTTCTTAGAAACAATTTCACTATATAAATCCCATGTCTAATCCATACCCATATTAAACCTTAGCCTAACGTTATAACCCGACTAAAAGTCCTCTTTGATAAAATATACTTGGTGCTTACGCCATGTCGGTGAAGTTTAGTTTTTTGTACAAGCCTATGGTAATTTATTTAACATGTCTGAGCAGCTGAGTGTGATTCTTTTATACATATTTATCCCATCGATTATATATTATATTATCTATTATATTACATAGAATATCATGTTATTTGTGTAGAATTGGTACTAATTTGGTTGCAGGATAGAACGAGAGAAGGAAGTTAGAAATACCACTTAAAGGACGATAAAGTAACAACTATGATAAAAGGAAGGACTTGGAATGAAAATATACAAGTATAAAAGACCCAAGTACGCCGATCTTAGGACTGTGTGCGGCGTACTTGCTTGGCGGGTAAATGAGATTGAATATACGCGAAGTACGGCGTACTTTTTACGAAGTACGGCGCACTTACCTTGACAGTTACAAAGCAGAGTTATTGATTAAATTCATTGTGAGGACGATCATTTGTCCTCATCATTTACTGAACACAGGAGTTGTATTAGGTCGAATTAAGTCTATAAAAGCTGAGGAACGAAACCAGAGAAAAGGGGGCAACATCAAAAGAGAAGTAGGGAAAGTATACAAAGTGGTATTGGTGAACTCATACCAAGTTCACCATATCAAGGTTTGGTTGTGATTCTATTGCTGTGACAGAGGGTAGGAGAACGAGCCAAGAGAGTTATCTATGTGAAGTCATTTGTTCTTTCGCTGTAATCACTTTGGTACACTTTTCTACTTTGTCGAATTATATTATGAAGTTTATGAAATTCATATTGAATGATATGTGTTTTGTTACTACGATAATGGAGTAGTCGTTATTATGTTTATTTGGGTGACGTAGTTATATGGTTGTTTACAACGTAATGTACCCTTGTTATTTGATACTATACTTAAGTTTAATTGATGAGATTATGCTTGGATCATTGTTGAATGTTTGATGTATCTCTGTGGTATAAGTAGGTCGAAAGGGTCTGTCACTTTGGTATTATTTCAAGGTGTTTGTTTATGGCAACTTGGTGTTTACCTTGTAGAAATTGGTCGACAAAATATTTATCAACCCATCCATTATCTTGTTTAATGTCTTATCTCATGTCTAACGAACTTGATGAGGAAATTGGCTTATGTATACTTCTATTATGAACCATTCTTAATGCATTTGATATATTGAGAATCATAGGTCGAAAGGGTTTCTTAATATGTTGGATAGTTATTTGTACGAGTGATCACCAGTCATCTCTTGCTTATATATATATCTTGTTCATGATTGCTTGCTAATCGTTTACATGTTACTTCCATGTTTCTTAGCTTAAATAAACATAGTTTTTAATCATATAAACAAACAACCTAAATTACTAGTCTTTGGATAAGTGACAATCTCGGGACTTTACTTTGACACAATTGCTAACTTGGTTTTTCTACAATCTCTTGGGACGACCTGGTCTTACCTAAACCTTTGCTATAAACGGGGGTTATACTTTACCTATGTGTTTTGTATATTAAGGAAAATGGTGAAATTAGTATTATAAATTTAAAGCTTTTGAAACACATCACTTGGGCTCTTTGATCATTCGACGTGAGGTATAATCACATTGTTCATACCTGAAGTGATATACGTCGGAATGTAAACTTGTAACTTAAAACTTGATTACGTAGACATTTACTTCAAATGAGTTTATAATTGCCATTATCAAAACCTTAAGAGACCGTAAAATATAAATAACGTTTTTACGTGATATTTGTATTAACATCTTTGATTTGGTAAATCTATGATGTTGGAACACAAAAAGTGTAAATCATTAGTTCAGGGACTTCTATTTAAATTTTATAATAGTCTAGGGTACGTTTTATAGTTTTTTTGTAACTTGCGATAGCAAAACACCCTCAAAACACTTGTATAGTTGCGAGGGTAGGCTAGACATATGTATGGGTATAAATACCCAATACCTCATGGGTTATGAGGTGTGTGTTATCAAAATGTCTTGCTAGACTTTCTTTCTTTCTCTCTCATTTCTCTCACTAGAATAAAGTGCACGCACCCACTTTATCTCATTTAGATTAATATTAGATGTGATATTTTGGGAACAACATATGAGATGATAGATTTGATCAAAGATGGAAAGTCATGGAATGACTTGATGAACATTTCTACCAGAATTTAAAATGATAAAAGATTCTTGATACTTAGAGATATTAACTAATTATGTAGTCTTAATGGAATCAAGGCGTGTATCCCACATGAAATATGGATGAATATCGATGATATTTATTGTAAGATTTCTTGTAAAAGTGAAATACTTGAGTGATAATATTTCCATAAATCCATAGATTGAAAAAAGCTCATATACTACCGGGTAGTATTTTAGATCTAAAGCTTAAACTCAAAAGGGCATGAATTTGCTTATCATGAGTAAAATCTTGTATCTGCTTTTTAATATTCAGGTAAAGCTGGGAAATGCTTTACAGGAGGAAAAGTTAATAGGGTTAGCACAATTTAAACACGATCAAAATTAATATGCTCAAACCAAGAGTTCTTAACCAAACCTAAAGGGAGAGTTAAGCTCAGAGTTTGGAAGCCAGAGCATGCGGTAAATTAAGTTTAGATCGTTTAACTAATGAGTACGAAACATGACAGGAATTATAGATCAGCAAGACCTATAGGAAAATTCCTAACGAAATGGACCTTGCTAAATAAGGCAATATAATTTCGCACAACAAGACGTGTTGATCTTGTGGTTTTAATGGAAAAACTAAGAAGCCGGGTGACTTAAAAGATTTGAATTCAGGGACTATAAATCAGGAAACGCGCAACTACATCACGGTTTCAAAGGAGCTTGTACTGGAAGTTTTCAGGGACTTAGGAATATTAGGTACAAGGAGTCATGGTTCTAATTTGTATAATAATTCCCTTCTATTTAACCAGCATGAAGTGTGACTCACTCCAAACAGTCAACTAAGTCAACCAAGGGTTCTTGGTCAACAAAGTCAAGCTATGAGAGAGAAAGTGATCAATTTATGATCCGTTGAAAGCACAGTGTATTCACGGGTCGTTATGTCCCAACGAGGTTGAAATTGTATTTTTGAAACGTTATAGGAATGAGTGATTTGAGGAAAGTAACCAGATAATGATTTGGATTTATTACACTAATTAGATAATAATGAAAATAACAAAGATGAGCAATATTAACAATTACTGAAAACCAGATAAACCTAAAATGTATTTAAATGCAAATACGTACTGAAAAAGTGGGAATCACACAAAAATAAACTGCAGGGGGTGAAAATGACTTTTTTACAAACTTAATATTAAAAGAAAATTTTATAAAAAAGAAAAATATTTTTTTGATTATTTTATTATTTATTATTAATTAAAAACTATTTTATACTTATTATTATTATCTAAATTAAACTAAATATAACAAAATATCAAATAAAGCTAAGAAAAATGCAAATTCACTTTTAAAAATTCTAAAATGACTTAAAAATGATTTAAAAACTAAAATTATATTTTTTTTTGTCTTTTTCTGAATTTTATATTAATTAATTACTAATTAAAACTATTTAACTAATTTAAATTACTAAAAATAACAAAATAACTTAGAAAATTATGAAAAATTTTAGAAAACTATTTAATCACTACACGAATCCTAGAAAATTATAAAAAGTTTATAAAAATTAAATTTAACTATTTTACTAATTATTAACTTAATTATTACTTAAATAGTATTTTTAACTATTTTAATTATGAAAAATAGAAAATGAACAGTGAAAATTATGAAAAATTTCCTAAAATTATTTTATGATATATAAAACCTAGGAAAATTATAAAAAGTTACTGTTGTTAAGAAAATTTAATAAAACTATTTAATTACTAATATTACCTAATTATTATTAAATCTAATATTAATTATGAAAAATACTAAATTAAAAGAGAAAAATCTGGAAAAATTACTAAAAATACTACAAGTGAACAGGAACTTATGAAAATTATGAAAATGAAAATTGCTTTTTGAAAAAGCTAAACAATAAGCCAAATGGCTTAAATAGAAGCTATCACTATTTTTATGATTTTTTTTTTATTTTTCTTTTTGGAAACTATTTATACACTGAAAATATGAGACTTTTGTGAAGACAACTTATTTGGAACTCAAACATAAGCAATGTGTGGGCGTAAGTTGTTGACAGATGATGATTAAGCTTGGAAATGAGGGATTAAGCTCACAATAAGCCACACAGATGAACACAGAAGGAAAATAAGATGCAAACAACTAAAGTAAATTGGAAATGAACTAGATCAAGCAAAAAAATTACACTAATAAGCTAAAATAAGCAAATAAGCAATCCAAAATACCACAGAGCCAAACAGACTTGCAAACTATTTCACAAGCAATCCCAGCTTATTAATTAAGCTAAAAAGTACAAAATGAGTATGGAAGTAGCAAGCTGGGTTGGTGGGCTTTCAAATAAGCCAATAAGCAGGGCTTATGGCTTAGAAATAAGCCAATGGTGGGCTTGTGAACTTGGCTGCTCACACTGAGTACTCAGTGTACTCAGTGAAATGGGACAAGGTTCAAGCTGCTTGCAGCCCTATCAAATGAGCTAGAAAGCACCAAATAAGCCTTGAACCTAAAAGTTTGGCTGATGAGCTTTCCAAAAAGCCAAGGCTCAAAAGGTGGGGCCCACTAATGAGCTCTATGTGAGCTTATGAATATTGGTGAAAAGTCTGGCACAGGGGAAATTTGCCAAAAAGTACTAAAAGATAAGCAACAATTAAGCAGTTTAACTAACTTAATAAAATTAACTAAAAATATCCTAATGAAAATGAGCAGCAAAAGATTATTATCCTAAGAGCAATAATCTAGAAACCTAATATTAAATCCTAGAGAAAATTAGCAAGTTTATTCAAAAAATTTCTAACTGTGAATTTTGACTTTTTGATTTTTACTCTTGTTTTGACTTTTGTGAACTTTGAGCCTAATCTATTGATTGATTATGTTGTTATATGCTAAAATGAAACTGATTCATGCAATCTAAACATCTAATGAGATAAAATCTATGATTAATGTACTTGATACCTTAACAGTGAAAAAAATCAAGGGGTTTGGGGTGAGTTTTGACTTTCTACCAAAACACAATTGGTTTTTATGGTTTTGATGAACTATTGTGACCTATTGAAACATGACTCAACAATAAACATCAACAAAAACACTCTTGAACATAGAGATCACCCTTAAACCAAACACTCCTTAAAAACAGTTTTAAAAAGATTTTTAAAACATTAAGGTGATTCAAACCATGATTCCACTTTGCAATGTCACAATATGATATAATGAATTGAGTTAAGCACAGAGAGACAAATATTAACAACTTTTACCTACAAATCACCAAAATGCAATTCTTGGTAGTTAAGTGCACAAATGAGCAACAATGGGTATTCAGTGAACAAGCATGTAATTTTAAACAACAATCTCACTTAAATACACCTAAGAACTACAAAATCACAAACATAAGCAGAGATTAAGCTGATCTACAGTATTAAGCATAAAATGAAGATATGAGCTTACAAGTGATCAAAGGCTAAGAACTGTAAACCATGGACCAAGAACTATCCTAACAGCTTACCACTAAGCTTCTAAACCCAAGGCCATTCAATATTCACCCTGCTCCAGCTGTGATCACCATCTTCACTGAATTTTTCATTTTTGATCTAATTTTTGTGATTTTTTTGTATTTTTGAATTATGATACTACACTGACTTTTAAGGTATCTAATAGCTTTTAGAAGCTATCTAGGATTTTTGAATTAGAAGCTTATATGATCTATTTGATTCCTTATTATCAACTAATAACAACTTTAAGTAAACATGAGAATTTTAAGATAATACTTGCATAAACTGAATTCGTAATGATAAACTGAAATTGAAACTGAAAATATGTTTAGATTACACTGAGATTGCTAGAAAAAGTACTTGAAAGCTTAAAGTTACACTAGAATTTGATAAAACACTAATTCGACATACATAAACTACAATTACACTAGATAATCTTCTCTGCTCCATCTCTTTCTTTATATAGTGCAAATTAGGGTTTCCCTTAGTCCTCTGAGCATTTCCCACAACCCTTGGATCCTTCAAACTCAATCCTAGCCATCCACGTCATTTTGGCGCCAAAATGATAATTGCAAATTGTCTGTATTTTATAGCAACAGGGGGTGGCATTTAATGAGGTTTGTCTTGTTAGGTGAGAGTGGGTGTGAGTGGTGGAGATGGTGGGAAAGGTGAGGTGATGGTTTTGCAAGGCAACTTGGAGAAGAAAGGGGGAAAGGGGTGAGGTTTGACCATGTTTGACCCTAGGGGTTTTATTAAAACGGGTTGTTGGGCTTGGGGGTGATTGGGCCAAAAAGAAAAGGGCTAAGAGAGTTATAAGGTGGAATGGGTGGGCTGGTAGTTGTTTTGGGTTTGGATTTGTTTTGGGTTTAAGTAATAAATAGGTCCGTTTGGTTTGTATGTTAAATAATCACAAGGACCAATTATGTAACAAGCTGAATCTTGAAGGGCTGAACTTGCAAATCTTCCAAAGTTGTTCCAAGGGTCTTTTCTGCCAAGTATGAATAGTACAAGGACCATGAATGACTATTCTCCAAAATTTACAACCAGGGACCAATTTTGCCAATTCTGAAAGTTGAGGGACCAAACTTGTAAATTTTTGAAACTTTTTACCCAAGGACTATTTTTGCCAAATTTCAATAACACAAGGACCATGATTGATAATTTCCAAAGTTTTAAATCCCAAGGACTATTTTTGACAATTTTGCAAAGTTCAGGGACTAATTTTGTAAACTTTTGAAATTTTTCACCAAATACTATTTATGATAACTTGTGATTTTCAAAGGACTTTGGTTGACTTTTCTTCCATAAAAAATGCTCAAGGACTAATTTTGACAAGTTTTGAAAGTTGAGGGACTGAAACTGTCAATTATGCAAACTTTGTTCGTTTTTCATTTGTTTTCAATCATTTTGCATCTGAAACATGTAAAACACAATCCTGGGATATTTTGTGTATTTTGATGCATATTGAAGTGTTTTTTGATGTTTTGGCAGTTCAGATACGACAAAAAGGATGAGTATTTACATACTCATCAATCCCCCACACTAAAATATTGCTAGTCCCTAGCAATCTTTTATGAAAACTTAATGGATTTGATATCTCTTTACCAAAAGCCATTACTTCTGGAGTAGCCACGTGTTTCAGTATGATACTTTGGTACACTGATAACCAAATGATTTTGAGCAAACCATCAGCTGTCAACGGATTTGATTTGTCTTTACCAAAAGCCGTTTGCTTCTGGATTAGCCAACTCTTAACGATCAAAGATATGGTGAGCTGAATACCATACAATTTTTGGCAAATTGTAAGCCATAAACGGATTTGAGATATCTTTACCGAGAGCCGTTTGCTCTCGGATTAGCCAGACCTTATGTGGGTTAGACATGGTGGACTGATAACCATTTGTCGTGTAAGTGCAAAGCACTTCCACCAAAAAAAATTTGGCCAAAATGGGGGTATTAAGGCACTAGAATGTTTAAATGTGGTCAAATTCGCCAGAATTCCCCCCCCCCCCAAACTAGAATTGAATATTGCCCTCAATATTCAAAGTACCTNAACATGGGTGAAAACCCATGGCATGCTAATGTTTTTGATCACTGAGTCACTAGCTTGACTCGATCCCCGCATTCATTGGTTCATGGGGAAAGTTTGGAGATCTAGGACAACCATGGGTGGTATGTCCCCTCCGAAGTAGTGCTTCAACCTATGACCATTCACTTTAAAGTTGGGACCATCGGGTTGAGATAACTCAACGGTTCCGTAAGGGAATACTTTGATAACAGTGAAAGGCCCAGACCAACGGGTTTTGAGTTTGCCCGAGAAGATCTTTAATCGTGAATTGAAAAGAAGGACTCGATCACCAACGTTGAAAACGCGGTTCTTAATCTTGGAGTCATGAATCTTCTTTGTCTTTTCTTTGTAGATCAAGGAGTTCTTGTATGCCTGAGCACGAAGTTCATTTAATTCATTCAGCTGAACTTTACAGTGATCACCCGCTGTCTGAAGATCAAAGTTAGAATGTTTCAAGGCCCAGTAGGCTTTGTGCTCAAGCTCAATCGGCAGATGATACACCTTTCCATATACAAGCTTGTAAGGAGTATACCCGATGGGTGTTATGTATGCTGTACGGAAGGCCCAGAGTGCATCATCTAGTTTATCCGACCAAGAGGCACGGTTTTTGTTAGGAATACGATTTATCATAAGAAAGATTCGGTCGCCCCAAATACGATTTAGCATTGTTTAGCTCGTAGTATTTATAATAGTTAGTAATACGTAGATTAGAAGTAGTTAGTATTCGTGGAAGAAGGACGGGTCTTTACCCACTGTATGCCTGATCCACAGCCCAAGTGGAAAAAACTCATGTACATATAAATACCCTCTCCATCCTTGGAGAGGGTGAACCTCTCATAATCTATTTTCTTTTTTTTTGGTTTTTCTCTCTAGGTTCCATCTTCTTTCTCTCTCTACTTTCTCTCTCTAAAACTCTTCTCCTAATCCTCTACTTTTCTTCTTCTTCTTTCTTTAATTTGATCCATATAAACATAAAACCATACATGTTATTAATATGAGTGTTCTACAATTGGTATCAGAGCCAGGTTTCACCTTGGGATTGTTTATGTTCGGATTTTTAATTTGGCTCTTCTTGTTTTTTTTGGGTCGAATGGTTTTTCTTGGTTTAACATATTGATTTAATTTTTTTTTCTTCTTTCTTGTTTCGTGACATTACTTGGTTCTTTCATATTAAGGATTGTTAGATACACTTAGCTTGGTTCTTGACTTGTTTATTTGAAGTGGCTAGTGTAAGTTTGGGTCATTTTCATGGGTGCTTTCTGGACTGCTTCTTACTAGCGGTTACATTTTTTTTTTCACTAGAGGCCAAAAGGACGACAGCTACTAACTTGTCTTCATCTGGTCCAGCGGTTATCTACTTGTATAGCGGTTTCCTATGACTGTCCATATCAGCGGTTAAGTCAGATATTATTAGATCATACCAGCGGATAAGTTTTGTCCCAGCGGTTTTATCGCAATAGCAGTTCTCTCTTTAGCGGCTATCTTTTGTTCCCAGCATCTACCTATTTCGTACTCTAGTAGCGGTTAATTTTTTAGGTAGCGGTTAAATTCATCAACACCTTGAGGAATAACTGGAGATTGGGTTTCATGAGTAGTCTGAGACATACTTCAAACTAGTGCATCTTGCTCAATGGAGATGGAAGAAGATGAACCAAGAGCCAACAGAAACCGAAGAAGGAGCTTCAGAAACTAGATGTTCAACATTCGTTGAGGCTTGGAAGTACTCATCGAACATAAATCCCAGTCATTCTTAGTAAATGGAGCATTAGGTGTCTGAGGAGAGTCGAATGACCATTCTTCAAGCATCAATCATCATGTAGTAAATTCATACTTCTCCCCCCTCAAAAATTGCGTACGAGGTTTGCCATTTTTGATTGAGTAGCAAGTGAATAAGAATACAATCAATAATGTAGTTTATTCACCCTTTCCGCACACAACGAGATTTACAACAAGCAACTCAGATTCGAATCATAAATGATATATCAAATTAACAACAAGAAGCAAACATCCTACATCTAAATTGATAATTGACTCGACAAAGAAACAAAAGGATCTCAGTTTTGGTTCACTTTAATTTCTAAATCTTTGCAGACTTGCTATTAGTGACCATATCCATCATTGACCCGTGTGAAAACAAGCTTCATGATTTTTTTTCTTTCGAACCTTAAAGAAAGCAGAAAACCATAAGGCTTTATACCTTGCTTCATTCGGTTTAATATAAAACAAAACAAGAAAAGTATCAATTATCACAACCTACATGTGACTTTAGTTATCAAGATCTTGAAATCGTGGGCCTCATTTTATTCGAACTGACAAGTAGGGGTGCATGTATTCAGATAGGATGTGATATCAACAAGGGACGATTTGTGTTCGGATGGTATATTTATCATGAGTTGATCGGTGTTAAGTTGTTTTTGGCAGATTCATTTGGTGAAGAGATACGTCTTGGTTGACTGCATACATTTTGGAGTAGTGGGATTAGGGTTAAAACCGTGTGGGATTATGTGTTTTATAGCGGGTTATTAGGGATATCTAGTGTGGTATTACTGGACCATTGTATTGGGCCGTGGTTATACCTATCTTTCTTGGGCTGCCGGGCTTCTATCCTTGGATTGGGCCGGGTTATTGGATCAGAGTTGTTGGAATATAGAAGATATTGAATATGTATTAACAAATTCTGTCGGGGTAGCTACGTGATACAAGGGACGAGTTTAGTAGTTGATATTCTTTAGTGTTGTCCTAATTCTGTTATGGTGATATTGTGTTCGAATAAGATCTCGTGATAATTCTATTGGATATAATTTTTGGTCACGGTTTTGAGTGAGGTTTTATCGATCCAATATCGGTTAAGATTTTTTGTCAACGGTGTTACTTGAGCTTCTAGAACCCGAGATTGAGACTTACATTGGATTGAGTTATTTTCGGGCTTATTGGATATCTACGGGGTTTGTTCGGATTTCAAGCATACAACCATCATGCTCATCAAACAATCATCTCATCATTTACCGACCCAACAGTTTCACATTGTTTCACGGTTTCTTCTTGATTTTGTAAAATCCCGCAAAAAAACTATTTCTCGGTTTAAATCATAGAATTGTAAAATCCCGTGCTCGTTCACAATCATGTCTACTAATTCAGATTCTATCATCTCTGAGATACTCAAGTTGTACGACATGGACGATGACCATAATATTTCCAACGAAGTACAACAGACTACCGGTTTTGAATCTGGATCAACTACAATGGAATCCTCATGCTCGAGTTCTCAAGAGAAAGAGTTTCTTCAGCCACATAAATTGTTCAATAACGCAGAGAAAAGCTCTATAGAATGCTTCCGACAACTTCATTCACACCTCTAGGTACTCTAAAAGGGAAATGGTTTCAAAAGGGGATTTGAACGTGCATTTGAAACACTTTTTGGTCAAGATGTTCAAACTTTCACAGATACAATGATTCTTTACTTAGATCAATTACAACAACAAATTGACCAAGAAGAATCTTCAAAAATTGGATCCATGGCTGCTCTTTGTGTGATTAACAAACAACTCCAAGTATTCTTTGATTCAAAATTCACTCTGGAGCATGACCATTACAGTGAGATGACAAAAAGGTGCTTTCCTGATCACACGGGAATTGAGGTTGACACGTTCAGAGATACACTCATCCAACTCATGGGTGATGTTAAGGCGTTCATTGAGGAAAGAGCACAACTCAGACGTTTAGATGATGAAAAAGTGAAGGGATCTCTAGTACAATCATGTGATGGTATTGACGATTCGGGAAAAGCTTTGGATGTTGGGTTAGGTGTCACGATGCGTAAAGGATCAAAGACTGATAAGCTTGACACTACTAGCAGATCAGTGACTCTAGTCACCCATGACATGGATGCTGATGAATCCCAGTCATGTGCCGAGGTACCCTTAACTGTTCAACAAAATGTGCTCTCTAATGAACGTCAGCATACTGATCAAATCAAACTCACTTATGACACAAATTTATTGGAAAAGACTGATAGCAATACCATGTTTAATTCAACAAATATGAGTCATAAAGGGGGAGAAAGTGATCAGGATGTTGATCGTGATGACTTGTTAAGTTCTGTGTTTATGGTTGATACTTTTAAATCAAATGATATGGTTAATAAAGAAGTTTTTAATGAACTTTCAAAAAGATTTTTACAGCTTGAAAAACATTGTATTTCTCTTGAAATTGCAATGCAACAAAAGGAAGAAAGTCTTCAGATTAACCAACCATGTAAAAATCCGGAACTTCCTGATTTCCGTGAATTCTTTATGATCAATGATTTGAAAGCTCAGCTAGAAACAAAGAACTTGACAATCAAAAACCTAAAAAAACGTATTACTGAGTTGTGTGATATGTATAATGAAGTTAAGGCTAATCATGAATGTGCTGTTATTGAATCGGAACATAATGTGGCTAAACTACTTAAGGAAAATGAGTCTTTGAAAAAGAAGTGTAAAAATCTTAATGAGTCTATCAAAGTAACGAGAACTAAGACGATAGAACAAACAACCTCTTTGATTGACCAAAATGATGAATTCAAAGCTCAACTTCTGAAAATAGGTTTCACAGTCACAGCATTAAAAAACAAGCTAAGAAAAGCAACCGGGAATAGTGTGAACACTAAGTTTGCAAAACCATCAATCTTGGGGAAACCAGTTTCTCAATCATATAGAAACCAATCCGTTGTTAGGCAACCGACTGCTTTTAGATCTGAACGACCAATATTTTCAAAAACACGGTTTGCCTCCCAAGTTGATGCGGAACAAGTCACTCCACATTATTAGCCTAAGACTATTGCTTCTAGTTCTGCTAAACCTCAACATGTAGCAACTCCTGCTCTCAGCTCCTCTAGGATTAGTTCGAAAATAGTGTCAAAACCAAGCATTAAGATTCAAAACACTTATGATATAAATGACTTGCACAAGAACTATGATCTAGAAAAAGCTAGGAAAAGGGCACTACTTCATAAGGATGGTATCTTAGGTTCACAACCTTGTATGATGCCTCCTAGGTTATTGAGGAACACTACCAAGATTCAACCGGATAAATCTAGGATCTGTAGTAAGTCATCTACCATGCATAAGAAGCAAAACGAACCTAAAACTCCTCCTAGGTGGTTACAAACTGCTAAATCAGTAGAGACTAGGAATAACGTTATGTCTTNACTATGATCTAGAAAAAGCTAGGAAAAGGGCACTACTTCATAAGGATGGTATCTTAGGTTCACAACCTTGTATGATGCCTCCTAGGTTATTGAGGAACACTACCAAGATTCAACCGGATAAATCTAGGATCTGTAGTAAGTCATCTACCATGCATAAGAAGCAAAACGAACCTAAAACTCCTCCTAGGTGGTTACAAACTGCTAAATCAGTAGAGACTAGGAATAACGTTATGTCTTCCACTATGCATAAGTCACTTAGCAAACCTAGATCTTGCCAAAAGTGGATGCCAACTGGTAGAATTTTTAAGAACATCGGACTTAAGTGGTTACCAACCGAAAAGTTGCTCACTAATGGCAATTCCATGGTTGATCGTGAAACACCTAAGGGTTTGGATACTGTTGTCACTAACCCATATATATGCAATCAAGTTTGTGATGTTAGTGCAGGTAGTCCTTACTCAGTTGCAAGTACATCAATCATTCACTATATGAGAAAACTCAAAGACTGGAGGCCTAAAGCAATCATTTCTCCAGCTTCAAGAGTTTTGGAATGTCGATGTTGATGCATGTGCTTTATGACGTCTGTTCACATCAGTTCAGGCCTCGTTCTTCATTGTATGATGTATGTTCTAATCAGTTCAGGCCTCGTTCTTCAACGACTATGACGTTGGAACACCTCAGTTTGAACCTCGGTCCTCAAAGTCATCATTATGACGTCTGCTGACAACACTTTAGGCCCCGTTCATCAAAGAAAAGAAAGGTGCACGATTCAGTGTGTTTTATCTTCGGAAGATGAGAAATCTTCTTATTTTTTACCATTCCCATCAACATGCTTCATGCTTTCTCCATGTTCGTTCATTCATCAAGTGGATCTACTCATCTTTGATCGAATTCGTATTCACTTGCTCAATCAAAAATGGCAACCTCGTTTGCAATTTTTGAGGGGGAGAAGGGTGAATAAGCTACATGATTGATTGTATTCTTATTCACTTACTACTCAATCAAAAATGGCAAACCTCGTATGTAATTTTTGAGGGGGGAGAAGTATGAATTTACTACATGATGATTGATGCATGAAGAATGGTCATTCGACTCTCCTCAGACACCTAATGCTCCATTTACTAAGAATGACTGGATTTATGTTCGATGAATACTTCCAAGCCTCAACGAATGTTGAACATCTAGTTTCTGAAGCTCCTTCTTCGGTTTCTGTTGGCTCTTGGTTCATCTTCTTCCATCTCCATTGAGCAAGATGCACTAGTTTGAAGTATATCTCAGACTACTCATGAAACCCAATCTCCAGTTATTCCTCAAGGTGTTGATGATGACTATCATGATATTTGAAGCTGCACATGAATAATGATCCATCTTCTGGTACTCCTTTCCCAAAACCGGACTCTGAAGAATCCCTTCTTCACGGATTGTTGTTCCTTCTAATGTGCACTCGGTAAATCAACCACAAGAAAATAAAGAAAAATGTCGGCTAAGAATTTGGAAATGGAATGTATAGTGATCACAGTGCTTATTTGGTATTATTTATTTGAGATTGAAGTGAAATTTCACGGGTGAGTGTACTTAGTATCTTGATGATCCTTGTTCAACCTTTAAATCTCTACATTGACGAAGACTTGGATATCTAGTTATTTTGGTAAATCTTCTTTTCTATTACCACAAAAATAACTATCACATTCAGTGTCACAACTCACACGGAGTTGTCGATAATCAAGAGGTGATGTATGTCTTATACTTGATGGTTGGTTGGTTGAAGAGTATAAAGTACTTANAAATCTCTACATTGACGAAGACTTGGATATCTAGTTATTTTGGTAAATCTTCTTTTCTATTACCACAAAAATAACTATCACATTCAGTGTCACAACTCACACGGAGTTGTCGATAATCAAGAGGTGATGTATGTCTTATACTTGATGGTTGGTTGGTTGAAGAGTATAAAGTACTTAGGGATTCGATGTTGCATGAAGTCTCTACACCGCTCATTGTCATTCATTGGTGCAAGTTTAAGTCACAAGAACGGGGAATTCTACTTTAGTTTCAAGTTGGGAATATCGGGTTTTCTTCACAATGTGGTCATAGCAATAGCCGACTGAATATAAGGGTTGATAATGATAGTCAGAGAGTGTTTCTGTAGCAGTTGATTCTCACAGGATACATCTAAGCAAATGTTGTTTTTCTCACAAAATTTCAAGTTATTGTGTTAAAAATGTGTTGTTGATCCTGAGGTATCAAAACCAACAAGGGAGAAAAGAGACATACATCTGAATGTATAAAGAGTACACGTGATGAACTTAATACTTCGTCATAATTGACGTTATGCTGGGAAGACAAATGTCATAACCGCAGAGACAATCAGTGT